>CM049915.1:1805000-2072760 GCA_027474245.1 Spheniscus humboldti | reverse complement strand
CTCGCTTTCCTTCGCCTCGCTTTCCCTCGCCTCGCCTCGCTTTCCCTCGCCTCGCTTTCCCTCGCCTCGCTTTCCCTCGCCTCGCCTCGCCTTCCCTCGCCTCACATCGCTTTCCCTCCCCTCGACTCGCTTTCCCCCGCCTCGCTTTGCCTCGCCTTCCCTCGCCTCGCTTTCCCTCCCCTTCCCTCGCCTCGCCTTCCCTCGCCTCGCCTTCCCTCGCCTCGCCTCACATCGCTTTCCCTCGCCTCGCCTCGCTTTCCCTCGCCTCGACTCGCCTTCCCTCGCCTCGCCTTCCCTCGCCTCGCCTCACATCGCTTTCCCTCGCCTCGCCTTCCCTTGCCTCGCTTTCCCTCACCTCGCTTTCTCTCGTTTCGCCTCGCCTCAGAATCCGTCGCCTCGCCTCGCTTTCCCCCGCCTCTCTTTGCCTCGCTTTGCCTCGCCTCGCTTTCCCCCGCCTTCCCTCGCCTCGTTTTCCATCAACTCGCTTTCCCTCGCCTCGCCTCGCTTACCCTCGCCTCGCCTCGCTTTCCCTCGCCTCGCTTTCCCTCGCTTTCCCTGGCCTCGCTTTCCCTCGCCTCGCCTCGCTTACCCTCGCCTCGCCTCGCTTTACCTCGCCTCGCTTTCCCTCGCTTTCCCTCGCCTCGCTTTCCCTCGCCTCACATCACTTTCCCTCGCCTTGCTTTCCTTCGCCTCGCTTTCCCTCGCCTCGCCTTCCCTCGCCTCGCTTTCCCTCGCCTCGCCTTCCCTCGCCTCGCCTCCATTTCCCTCATCTCGCCTCCCTTTCCCTCGCCTCACATCGCTTTCCCTCGCCTCGCTTTCCCTCACCTCCCGCGCTTTCCCTTGCCTCGCCTTCCCTCGCCTCCCCTTCCCTCGCCTCGCCTTCCCTCGCCTCGCTTTCCCTCGCCGCGCCTCGCTTTCCCTCGCCTCACATCGATTTCCCTCGCCTCGCCTCGCTTTCCCTCGCCTCGCTTTCCCTCGCCTGGCTTTCCCTCGCCTCGCCTCCCCTTCCCTCGCCTCGCCTTCCCTCGCCTCGCCTCACATCGCTTTCCCTCGCTTCGACTCGCTTTCCCCCGCCTCGCTTTGCCTCGCCTTCCCTCGCCTCGCTTTCCCTCGCCTTCCCTCGCCTCGCTTTCCCTCGCCTCGCCTCGCTTTCCCTCACCTCGCTTTCCCTCGTTTCGCCTCGCCTCGCTTTCCCTCGCCTCTCCTCGCTTTCCCCCGCCTCGCTTTGCCTCGCCTTCCCTCGCCTCGCTTTCCATCACCTCGCTTTCCCTCGCCTCGCCTCCCTTTCCCTCGCCTCGCTTTCCCTCGCCTCGCCTCTCTTTCCCTCGCCTCGCCTCTCTTTCCCTCGCCTCACTTTCCCTCGCCTCGCCTCGCATCGGTTTCCCCTGCGTCGCCTTCCCTCGCCTCGCCTCGCTTTCCCTCTCCTCGCCTCGCCTTCCCTCGCCTCACATCGCTTTCCCTCTCCTCGACTCGCTTTCCCTCGCCTCGCCTCGCTTTCCCTTGACTCGCTTTCCCTCGCCTCGCCTCGCTTTCCCTCGCCTCGCCTCGCTTTCCCTCGCCTCGCCTCGCTTTCCCTCGCCTCGACTCGCTTTCCCTCGCCTCGCCTCGTTTTCCATCAACTCGCTTTCCCTCGCCTCGCCTCTCTTTCCCTCGCCTCGCCTCCCTTTCCTCGCCTCGCCTCGCTTTCCCTCGCCTCGACTCGCTTTCTCTCGCCTCCCCTCCCTTTCCTTGCCTCGCCTCGCTTTCCCTTGCCTCGCTTTCTCTCGCCTCGCCTCCCTTTCCTCGCCTCGCCTCACTTTCCCTCGCCTCGCTTTCCCTCGCCTCGCCTCGCATCGGTTTCCAATGCGTCGCCTTCCATCGCCTCGCCTCGCTTTCCCTCGTCTCGCGTCGCTTTCCATTGCCTCGCTTTCCCTCGCCTCGCCTCGCTTTCCCTCGCCTCACCTCGCATTCCCTCGCCTCGCCTTCCCTCGCCTCGCCTTCCCTCGCCTCGCTTTCCCTCGCCTCGCCTCGCTTTCCCTTGACTCGCTTTCCCTCGCCTCGCCTCGCTTTCCCTCGCCTCGCCTCGCTTTCCCTCGCCTCGCCTCGCTTTCCCTCGCCTCGCTTTCCCTCGCCTCGCCTTCCCTCGCCTCGCCTCACATCGCTTTCCCTCGCCTCGCCTTCCCTTGCCTCGCTTTCCCTCACCTCGCTTTCTCTCGTTTCGCCTCGCCTCAGAATCCGTCGCCTCGCCTCGCTTTCCCCCGCCTCTCTTTGCCTCGCTTTGCCTCGCCTCGCTTTCCCCCGCCTTCCCTCGCCTCGTTTTCCATCAACTCGCTTTCCCTCGCCTCGCCTCGCTTACCCTCGCCTCGCCTCGCTTTCCCTCGCCTCGCTTTCCCTCGCTTTCCCTCGCCTCGCTTTCCCTCGCCTCGCCTCGGTTTCCCTCGCCTCGCCTCCCTTTCCCTCGCCTCGCCTCCCTTTCCCTCGCCTCACATCACTTTCCCTCGCCTCGCTTTCCCTCGCCTCGCCTTCCCTCGCCTCGCCTTCCCTCGCCTCGCCTTCCCTCGCCTCGCTTTCCCTCGCCTCGCCTGCCTTTCCCTCGCCTCGCTTTCCCTCGCCTCGCTTTCCCTCGCCTCGCCTCTCTTTCCCTCGCCTCACTTTCCCTCGTCTCGCCTCGCATCGGTTTCCACTGCGTCGCCTTCCCTCTCCTCGCCTCGCCTTCCCTAGCCTCGCCTCGCTTTCCCTCGCCTCGCCTCGCTTTCCCTCGCCTCGCCTCGCTTTCCCTCGCCTCGCCTCGCTTTCCCTCGCCTCGCCTCGCTTTCCCTCGCCTCGCTTTCCCTCTCCTCGCCTCACTTTCCCTCGCCTCGCCTCGCTTTCCCTCGCCTCGCCTTCCCTCGCCTCGCCTTCCCTCGCCTCGCCTCACATCGCTTTCCCTCGCCTCGACTCGCTTTCTCCCTCCTCGCTTTGCCTCGCCTTACCTCGCCTCGCTTTCCCTTGCCTTCCCTCGCCTCGCTTTCCCTCACCTCGCCTTCCCTTGCCTCGCTTTCCCTCACCTCGCTTTCTCTCGTTTCGCCTCGCCTCAGAATCCGTCGCCTCGCCTCGCTTTCCCCCGCCTCTCTTTGCCTCGCTTTGCCTCGCCTCGCTTTCCCCCGCCTTCCCTCGCCTCGTTTTCCATCAACTCGCTTTCCCTCGCCTCGCCTCGCTTACCCTCGCCTCGCCTCGCTTTCCCTCGCCTCGCATTCCCTCGCTTTCCCTCGCCTCGGTTTCCCTCGCCTCGCCTCGGTTTCTCTCGCCTCGCCTCGGTTTCCCTCGCCTCACATCACTTTCCCTCGCCTCGCTTTCCCTCGCCTCGCTTTCCCTCGCCTCGCTTTCCCTCGTTTCGCCTCGCCTCGCTTTCCCTCGCCTCTCCTCGCTTTTCCCCGCCTCGCTTTGCCTCGCCTTCCCTCCCCTCGCTTTCCATCACCTCGCTTTCCCTCGCCTCGCCTCGCTTACCATCGCCTCTCCTCGCTGTCCCTCGCCTCGCCTTCCCTCGCCTCGCCTCGCCTGGCTTTCCCTTGCCTCGCCTCGCTTTCCCTCGCCTCGCCTCCCTTTCCCTCGCCTCACATCACTTTCCCTCGCCTCGCTTTCCCTCGCCTCGCCTTCCCTCGCCTCGCCTTCCCTCGCCTCGCCTTCCCTCGCCTCGCTTTCCCTCGCCTCGCCTGCCTTTCCCTCGCCTCGCTTTCCCTCGCCTCGCTTTCCCTCGCCTCGCCTCTCTTTCCCTCGCCTCACTTTCCCTCGTCTCGCCTCGCATCGGTTTCCACTGCGTCGCCTTCCCTCTCCTCGCCTCGCCTTCCCTAGCCTCGCCTCGCTTTCCCTCGCCTCGCCTCGCTTTCCCTCGCCTCGCCTCGCTTTCCCTCGCCTCGCCTCGCTTTCCCTCGCCTCGCCTCGCTTTCCCTCGCCTCGCTTTCCCTCTCCTCGCCTCACTTTCCCTCGCCTCGCCTCGCTTTCCCTCGCCTCGCCTTCCCTCGCCTCGCCTTCCCTCGCCTCGCCTCACATCGCTTTCCCTCGCCTCGACTCGCTTTCTCCCTCCTCGCTTTGCCTCGCCTTACCTCGCCTCGCTTTCCCTTGCCTTCCCTCGCCTCGCTTTCCCTCACCTCGCCTTCCCTTGCCTCGCTTTCCCTCACCTCGCTTTCTCTCGTTTCGCCTCGCCTCAGAATCCGTCGCCTCGCCTCGCTTTCCCCCGCCTCTCTTTGCCTCGCTTTGCCTCGCCTCGCTTTCCCCCGCCTTCCCTCGCCTCGTTTTCCATCAACTCGCTTTCCCTCGCCTCGCCTCGCTTACCCTCGCCTCGCCTCGCTTTCCCTCGCCTCGCATTCCCTCGCTTTCCCTCGCCTCGGTTTCCCTCGCCTCGCCTCGGTTTCTCTCGCCTCGCCTCGGTTTCCCTCGCCTCACATCACTTTCCCTCGCCTCGCTTTCCCTCGCCTCGCTTTCCCTCGCCTCGCTTTCCCTCGTTTCGCCTCGCCTCGCTTTCCCTCGCCTCTCCTCGCTTTTCCCCGCCTCGCTTTGCCTCGCCTTCCCTCCCCTCGCTTTCCATCACCTCGCTTTCCCTCGCCTCGCCTCGCTTACCATCGCCTCTCCTCGCTGTCCCTCGCCTCGCCTTCCCTCGCCTCGCCTCGCCTGGCTTTCCCTTGCCTCGCCTCGCTTTCCCTCGCCTCGCCTCCCTTTCCCTCGCCTCGCTTTCCCTCGCCTCGCTTTCCCTCGCCTCGCCTCTCTATCCCTCGCCTCACTTTCCCTCGCCTCGCTTCGCATCGGTTTCCCCTGCGTCGCCTTCCCTCGCCTCGCCTCGCTTTCCCTCTCCTCGCCTCGCCTTCCCTAGCCTCGCCTCGCTTTCCCTCGCCTCGCCTCTCTTTCACTTGCCTCGCTTTCCCTCGCCTCGCCTCGCTTTCCCTCACCTCGCCTCGCTTTCCCTCGCCTCGCTTTCCCTCGCCTCGCTTTCCCTCGCCTCGCCTCGCCTTCCCTCGCCTCACATCGCTTTCCCTCGCCTCGACTCGCTTTCCCCCGCCTGGCTTTGCCTCGCCTTCCCTCGCCTCGCTTTCCCTCGCCTTCCCTCGCCTCGCTTTCCCTCGCCTCCCCTCGCCTCGCTTTCCCTCGCCTCGCCTCGCTTTCCCTCGCCTCACATCGATTTCCCTCGCCTCGCCTCGCTTTCCCTCTCCTCGCCTCGCTTTCCCTCGCCTCGCTTTCCCTCGCCTCGCTTTCCCTCGCCTCGCCTCGCCTTCCCTCGCCTCGCTTACTCTCGCCTCGCCTCGCTTTCCCTCGCCTCGCTTTCCCTCGCTTTCCCTCGCCTCGCTTTCCCTCGCCTCGCCTCGGTTTCCCTCGCCTCGCCTCGGTTTCCCTCGCCTCGCCTCGGTTTCCCTCGCCTCACATCACTTTCCCTCGCCTCGCTTTCCTTCGCCTCGCTTTCCCTCGCCTCGCCTCGCTTTCCCTCGCCTCGCTTTCCCTCGCCTCGCTTTCCCTCGCCTCGCCTCGCCTTCCCTCGCCTCACATCGCTTTCCCTCCCCTCGACTCGCTTTCCCCCGCCTCGCTTTGCCTCGCCTTCCCTCGCCTCGCTTTCCCTCCCCTTCCCTCGCCTCGCCTTCCCTCGCCTCGCCTTCCCTCGCCTCGCCTCACATCGCTTTCCCTCGCCTCGCCTCGCTTTCCCTCGCCTCGACTCGCCTTCCCTCGCCTCGCCTTCCCTCGCCTCGCCTCACATCGCTTTCCCTCGCCTCGCCTTCCCTTGCCTCGCTTTCCCTCACCTCGCTTTCTCTCGTTTCGCCTCGCCTCAGAATCCGTCGCCTCGCCTCGCTTTCCCCCGCCTCTCTTTGCCTCGCTTTGCCTCGCCTCGCTTTCCCCCGCCTTCCCTCGCCTCGTTTTCCATCAACTCGCTTTCCCTCGCCTCGCCTCGCTTACCCTCGCCTCGCCTCGCTTTCCCTCGCCTCGCTTTCCCTCGCTTTCCCTGGCCTCGCTTTCCCTCGCCTCGCCTCGCTTACCCTCGCCTCGCCTCGCTTTACCTCGCCTCGCTTTCCCTCGCTTTCCCTCGCCTCGCTTTCCCTCGCCTCACATCACTTTCCCTCGCCTTGCTTTCCTTCGCCTCGCTTTCCCTCGCCTCGCCTTCCCTCGCCTCGCTTTCCCTCGCCTCGCCTTCCCTCGCCTCGCCTCCATTTCCCTCATCTCGCCTCCCTTTCCCTCGCCTCACATCGCTTTCCCTCGCCTCGCTTTCCCTCACCTCCCGCGCTTTCCCTTGCCTCGCCTTCCCTCGCCTCCCCTTCCCTCGCCTCGCCTTCCCTCGCCTCGCTTTCCCTCGCCGCGCCTCGCTTTCCCTCGCCTCACATCGATTTCCCTCGCCTCGCCTCGCTTTCCCTCGCCTCGCTTTCCCTCGCCTGGCTTTCCCTCGCCTCGCCTCCCCTTCCCTCGCCTCGCCTTCCCTCGCCTCGCCTCACATCGCTTTCCCTCGCTTCGACTCGCTTTCCCCCGCCTCGCTTTGCCTCGCCTTCCCTCGCCTCGCTTTCCCTCGCCTTCCCTCGCCTCGCTTTCCCTCGCCTCGCCTCGCTTTCCCTCACCTCGCTTTCCCTCGTTTCGCCTCGCCTCGCTTTCCCTCGCCTCTCCTCGCTTTCCCCCGCCTCGCTTTGCCTCGCCTTCCCTCGCCTCGCTTTCCATCACCTCGCTTTCCCTCGCCTCGCCTCCCTTTCCCTCGCCTCGCTTTCCCTCGCCTCGCCTCTCTTTCCCTCGCCTCGCCTCTCTTTCCCTCGCCTCACTTTCCCTCGCCTCGCCTCACATCGCTTTCCCTCGCCTCGACTCGCTTTCTCCCTCCTCGCTTTGCCTCGCCTTACCTCGCCTCGCTTTCCCTTGCCTTCCCTCGCCTCGCTTTCCCTCACCTCGCCTTCCCTTGCCTCGCTTTCCCTCACCTCGCTTTCTCTCGTTTCGCCTCGCCTCAGAATCCGTCGCCTCGCCTCGCTTTCCCCCGCCTCTCTTTGCCTCGCTTTGCCTCGCCTCGCTTTCCCCCGCCTTCCCTCGCCTCGTTTTCCATCAACTCGCTTTCCCTCGCCTCGCCTCGCTTACCCTCGCCTCGCCTCGCTTTCCCTCGCCTCGCATTCCCTCGCTTTCCCTCGCCTCGGTTTCCCTCGCCTCGCCTCGGTTTCCCTCGCCTCGCCTCGGTTTCCCTCGCCTCACATCACTTTCCCTCGCCTCGCTTTCCCTCGCCTCGCTTTCCCTCGCCTCGCTTTCCCTCGTTTCGCCTCGCCTCGCTTTCCCTCGCCTCTCCTCGCTTTTCCCCGCCTCGCTTTGCCTCGCCTTCCCTCCCCTCGCTTTCCATCACCTCGCTTTCCCTCGCCTCGCCTCGCTTACCATCGCCTCTCCTCGCTGTCCCTCGCCTCGCCTTCCCTCGCCTCGCCTCGCCTGGCTTTCCCTTGCCTCGCCTCGCTTTCCCTCGCCTCGCCTCCCTTTCCCTCGCCTCGCTTTCCCTCGCCTCGCTTTCCCTCGCCTCGCCTCTCTATCCCTCGCCTCACTTTCCCTCGCCTCGCTTCGCATCGGTTTCCCCTGCGTCGCCTTCCCTCGCCTCGCCTCGCTTTCCCTCTCCTCGCCTCGCCTTCCCTAGCCTCGCCTCGCTTTCCCTCGCCTCGCCTCTCTTTCACTTGCCTCGCTTTCCCTCGCCTCGCCTCGCTTTCCCTCACCTCGCCTCGCTTTCCCTCGCCTCGCTTTCCCTCGCCTCGCTTTCCCTCGTTTCGCCTCGCCTCGCTTTCCCTCGCCTCTCCTCGCTTTTCCCCGCCTCGCTTTGCCTCGCCTTCCCTCCCCTCGCTTTCCATCACCTCGCTTTCCCTCGCCTCGCCTCGCTTACCATCGCCTCTCCTCGCTGTCCCTCGCCTCGCCTTCCCTCGCCTCGCCTCGCCTGGCTTTCCCTTGCCTCGCCTCGCTTTCCCTCGCCTCGCCTCCCTTTCCCTCGCCTCGCTTTCCCTCGCCTCGCTTTCCCTCGCCTCGCCTCTCTATCCCTCGCCTCACTTTCCCTCGCCTCGCTTCGCATCGGTTTCCCCTGCGTCGCCTTCCCTCGCCTCGCCTCGCTTTCCCTCTCCTCGCCTCGCCTTCCCTAGCCTCGCCTCGCTTTCCCTCGCCTCGCCTCTCTTTCACTTGCCTCGCTTTCCCTCGCCTCGCCTCGCTTTCCCTCACCTCGCCTCGCTTTCCCTCGCCTCGCTTTCCCTCGCCTCGCTTTCCCTCGCCTCGCCTCGCCTTCCCTCGCCTCACATCGCTTTCCCTCGCCTCGACTCGCTTTCCCCCGCCTGGCTTTGCCTCGCCTTCCCTCGCCTCGCTTTCCCTCGCCTTCCCTCGCCTCGCTTTCCCTCGCCTCCCCTCGCCTCGCTTTCCCTCGCCTCGCCTCGCTTTCCCTCGCCTCACATCGATTTCCCTCGCCTCGCCTCGCTTTCCCTCTCCTCGCCTCGCTTTCCCTCGCCTCGCTTTCCCTCGCCTCGCTTTCCCTCGCCTCGCCTCGCCTTCAATCGCCTCGCTTACTCTCGCCTCGCCTCGCTTTCCCTCGCCTCGCTTTCCCTCGCTTTCCCTCGCCTCGGTTTCCCTCGCCTCGCCTCGGTTTCCCTCGCCTCACATCACTTTCCCTCGCCTCGCTTTCCTTCGCCTCGCTTTCCCTCGCCTCGCCTCGCTTTCCCTCGCCTCGCTTTCCCTCGCCTCGCTTTCCCTCGCCTCGCCTCGCCTTCCCTCGCCTCACATCGCTTTCCCTCCCCTCGACTCGCTTTCCCCCGCCTCGCTTTGCCTCGCCTTCCCTCGCCTCGCTTTCCCTCCCCTTCCCTCGCCTCGCCTTCCCTCGCCTCGCCTTCCCTCGCCTCGCCTCACATCGCTTTCCCTCGCCTCGCCTCGCTTTCCCTCGCCTCGACTCGCCTTCCCTCGCCTCGCCTTCCCTCGCCTCGCCTCACATCGCTTTCCCTCGCCTCGCCTTCCCTTGCCTCGCTTTCCCTCACCTCGCTTTCTCTCGTTTCGCCTCGCCTCAGAATCCGTCGCCTCGCCTCGCTTTCCCCCGCCTCTCTTTGCCTCGCTTTGCCTCGCCTCGCTTTCCCCCGCCTTCCCTCGCCTCGTTTTCCATCAACTCGCTTTCCCTCGCCTCGCCTCGCTTACCCTCGCCTCGCCTCGCTTTCCCTCGCCTCGCTTTCCCTCGCTTTCCCTGGCCTCGCTTTCCCTCGCCTCGCCTCGCTTACCCTCGCCTCGCCTCGCTTTACCTCGCCTCGCTTTCCCTCGCTTTCCCTCGCCTCGCTTTCCCTCGCCTCACATCACTTTCCCTCGCCTTGCTTTCCTTCGCCTCGCTTTCCCTCGCCTCGCCTTCCCTCGCCTCGCTTTCCCTCGCCTCGCCTTCCCTCGCCTCGCCTCCATTTCCCTCATCTCGCCTCCCTTTCCCTCGCCTCACATCGCTTTCCCTCGCCTCGCTTTCCCTCACCTCCCGCGCTTTCCCTTGCCTCGCCTTCCCTCGCCTCCCCTTCCCTCGCCTCGCCTTCCCTCGCCTCGCTTTCCCTCGCCGCGCCTCGCTTTCCCTCGCCTCACATCGATTTCCCTCGCCTCGCCTCGCTTTCCCTCGCCTCGCTTTCCCTCGCCTGGCTTTCCCTCGCCTCGCCTCCCCTTCCCTCGCCTCGCCTTCCCTCGCCTCGCCTCACATCGCTTTCCCTCGCTTCGACTCGCTTTCCCCCGCCTCGCTTTGCCTCGCCTTCCCTCGCCTCGCTTTCCCTCGCCTTCCCTCGCCTCGCTTTCCCTCGCCTCGCCTCGCTTTCCCTCACCTCGCTTTCCCTCGTTTCGCCTCGCCTCGCTTTCCCTCGCCTCTCCTCGCTTTCCCCCGCCTCGCTTTGCCTCGCCTTCCCTCGCCTCGCTTTCCATCACCTCGCTTTCCCTCGCCTCGCCTCCCTTTCCCTCGCCTCGCTTTCCCTCGCCTCGCCTCTCTTTCCCTCGCCTCGCCTCTCTTTCCCTCGCCTCACTTTCCCTCGCCTCGCCTCGCATCGGTTTCCCCTGCGTCGCCTTCCCTCGCCTCGCCTCGCTTTCCCTCTCCTCGCCTCGCCTTCCCTCGCCTCACATCGCTTTCCCTCTCCTCGACTCGCTTTCCCTCGCCTCGCCTCGCTTTCCCTTGACTCGCTTTCCCTCGCCTCGCCTCGCTTTCCCTCGCCTCGCCTCGCTTTCCCTCGCCTCGCCTCGCTTTCCCTCGCCTCGCTTTCCCTCGCCTCGCCTTCCCTCGCCTCGCCTCACATCGCTTTCCCTCGCCTCGCCTTCCCTTGCCTCGCTTTCCCTCACCTCGCTTTCTCTCGTTTCGCCTCGCCTCAGAATCCGTCGCCTCGCCTCGCTTTCCCCCGCCTCTCTTTGCCTCGCTTTGCCTCGCCTCGCTTTCCCCCGCCTTCCCTCGCCTCGTTTTCCATCAACTCGCTTTCCCTCGCCTCGCCTCGCTTACCCTCGCCTCGCCTCGCTTTCCCTCGCCTCGCTTTCCCTCGCTTTCCCTCGCCTCGCTTTCCCTCGCCTCGCCTCGGTTTCCCTCGCCTCGCCTCGGTTTCCCTCGCCTCGCCTCCCTTTCCCTCGCCTCACATCACTTTCCCTCGCCTCGCTTTCCCTCGCCTCGCCTTCCCTCGCCTCGCCTTCCCTCGCCTCGCCTTCCCTCGCCTCGCCTTCCCTCGCCTCGCCTCCATTTCCCTCATCTCGCCTCCCTTTCCCTCGCCTCACATCGCTTTCCCTCGCCTCGCTTTCCCTCACCTCCCGCGCTTTCCCTTGCCTCGCCTTCCCTCGCCTCGCCTTCCCTCGCCTCGCCTTCCCTCGCCTCGCTTTCCCTCGCCTCGCCTCGCTTTCCCTCGCCTCGCCTCGCCTTCCCTCGCCTCGCCTCGCCATCCCTCGCCTCGCCTCGCCTGGCTTTCCCTTGCCTCGCCTCGCCTCGCCTCGCCTCGCTTGCTTTCCCTCGCCTCCCCTCGCCTCCCTTTCCTCGCCTCGCCTCGCTTTCCCTCGCCTCGCCTCTCTTTCCCTCGCCTCGCCTCGCTTTCCCTCGCCTGGCCTCGCTTTCCCTCGCCTCGCCTCTCTTTCCCTCGCCTCGCCTCCCTTTCCTCGCCTCGCCTCGCTTTCCCTCGCCTCGACTCGCTTTCTCTCGCCTCCCCTCCCTTTCCTCGCCTCGCCTCGCTTTCCCTCGCCTCGCTTTCCCTCGCCTCGCCTCGCCTCGGTTTCCCCTGCGTCGCCTTCCATCGCCTCGCCTCGCTTTCCCTCGCCTCGCCTCTGTTTCCCTCGCCTCGCCTCCCTTTCCTCGCCTCGCCTCGCTTTCCCTCGCCTCGACTCGCTTTCTCTCGCCTCCCCTCCCTTTCCTTGCCTCGCCTCGCTTTCCCTTGCCTCGCTTTCTCTCGCCTCGCCTCCCTTTCCTCGCCTCGCCTCGCTTTCCCTCGCCTCGCTTTCCCTCGCCTCGCCTCGCCTCGGTTTCCCCTGCGTCGCCTTCCATCGCCTCGCCTCGCTTTCCCTCGCCTCGCCTCGCTTTCCCTCGCCTCGCTTTCCCTCCCCTTCCCTCGCCTCGCTTTCCCTCGCCTCGCCTCGCTTTCCCTCGCCTCACATCGCTTTCCCTCGCCTCGCCTCGCTTTCCCTCGCCTCGACTCGCCTTCCCTCGCCTCGCTTTCCCTCGCCTCGCCTCGCCTTCCCTCGCCTCACATCGCTTTCCCTCCCCTCGACTCGCTTTCCCCCGCCTCGCTTTGCCTCGCCTTCCCTCGCCTCGCTTTCCCTCCCCTTCCCTCGCCTCGCTTTCCCTCGCCTCGCCTCGCTTTCCCTCGCCTCACATCGCTTTCCCTCGCCTCGCCTCGCTTTCCCTCGCCTCGACTCGCCTTCCCTCGCCTCGCCTTCCCTCGCCTCGCCTCACATCGCTTTCCCTCGCCTCGCCTTCCCTTGCCTCGCTTTCCCTCACCTCGCTTTCTCTCGTTTCGCCTCGCCTCAGAATCCGTCGCCTCGCCTCGCTTTCCCCCGCCTCTCTTTGCCTCGCTTTGCCTCGCCTCGCTTTCCCCCGCCTTCCCTCCCCTCGTTTTCCATCAACTCGCTTTCCCTCGCCTCGCCTCGCTTACCCTCGCCTCGCCTCGCTTTCCCTCGCCTCGCTTTCCCTCGCTTTCCCTCGCCTCGGTTTCCCTCGCCTCGCCTCGGTTTCCCTCGCCTCGCCTCGGTTTCCCTCGCCTCACATCACTTTCCCTCGCCTCGCTTTCCTTCGCCTCGCTTTCCCTCGCCTCGCCTCGCTTTCCCTCGCCTCGCTTTCCCTCGCCTCGCTTTCCCTCGCCTCGCCTCGCCTTCCCTCGCCTCACATCGCTTTCCCTCCCCTCGACTCGCTTTCCCCCGCCTCGCTTTGCCTCGCCTTCCCTCGCCTCGCTTTCCCTCCCCTTCCCTCGCCTCGCCTTCCCTCGCCTCGCCTTCCCTCGCCTCGCCTCACATCGCTTTCCCTCGCCTCGCCTCGCTTTCCCTCGCCTCGACTCGCATTCCCTCGCCTCGCCTTCCCTCGCCTCGCCTCACATCGCTTTCCCTCGCCTCGCCTTCCCTTGCCTCGCTTTCCCTCACCTCGCTTTCTCTCGTTTCGCCTCGCCTCAGAATCCGTCGCCTCGCCTCGCTTTCCCCCGCCTCTCTTTGCCTCGCTTTGCCTCGCCTCGCTTTCCCCCGCCTTCCCTCGCCTCGTTTTCCATCACCTCGCTTTCCCTCGCCTCGCCTCGCTTACCCTCGCCTCGCCTCGCTTTCCCTCGCCTCGCTTTCCCTCGCTTTCCCTGGCCTCGCTTTCCCTCGCCTCGCCTCGCTTACCCTCGCCTCGCCTCGCTTTACCTCGCCTCGCTTTCCCTCGCTTTCCCTCGCCTCGCTTTCCATCGCCTCACATCACTTTCCCTCGCCTCGCTTTCCTTCGCCTCGCTTTCCCTCGCCTCGCCTTCCCTCGCCTCGCTTTCCCTCGCCTCGCCTTCCCTCGCCTCGCCTCCATTTCCCTCATCTCGCCTCCCTTTCCCTCGCCTCACATCGCTTTCCCTCGCCTCGCTTTCCCTCACCTCCCGCGCTTTCCCTTGCCTCGCCTTCCCTCGCCTCCCCTTCCCTCGCCTCGCCTTCCCTCGCCTCGCTTTCCCTCGCCGCGCCTCGCTTTCCCTCGCCTCACATCGATTTCCCTCGCCTCGCCTCGCTTTCCCTCGCCTCGCTTTCCCTCGCCTGGCTTTCCCTCGCCTCGCCTCCCCTTCCCTCGCCTCGCCTTCCCTCGCCTCGCCTCACATCGCTTTCCCTCGCTTCGACTCGCTTTCCCCCGCCTCGCTTTGCCTCGCCTTCCCTCGCCTCGCTTTCCCTCGCCTTCCCTCGCCTCGCTTTCCCTCGCCTCGCCTCGCTTTCCCTCACCTCGCTTTCCCTCGTTTCGCCTCGCCTCGCTTTCCCTCGCCTCTCCTCGCTTTCCCCCGCCTCGCTTTGCCTCGCCTTCCCTCGCCTCGCTTTCCATCACCTCGCTTTCCCTCGCCTCGCCTCTCTTTCCCTCGCCTCGCCTCTCTTTCCCTCGCCTCACTTTCCCTCGCCTCGCCTCGCATCGGTTTCCCCTGCGTCGCCTTCCCTCGCCTCGCCTCGCTTTCCCTCTCCTCGCCTCGCCTTCCCTAGCCTCGCCTCGCTTTCCCTCGCCTCGCCTCGCTTTCCCTCGCCTCGCCTCGCTTTCCCTCGCCTCGCTTTCCCTCGCCTCGCCTTCCCTCGCCTCGCCTCACATCGCTTTCCCTCGCCTCGCCTTCCCTTGCCTCGCTTTCCCTCACCTCGCTTTCTCTCGTTTCGCCTCGCCTCAGAATCCGTCGCCTCGCCTCGCTTTCCCCCGCCTCTCTTTGCCTCGCTTTGCCTCGCCTCGCTTTCCCCCGCCTTCCCTCGCCTCGTTTTCCATCAACTCGCCTTCCCTCGCCTCGCCTCGCTTACCCTCGCCTCGCCTCGCTTTCCCTCGCCTCGCTTTCCCTTGCTTTCCCTCGCCTCGCTTTCCCTCGCCTCGCCTCGCTTTCCCTCGCCTCGCCTCGGTTTCCCTCGCCTCGCCTCCCTTTCCCTCGCCTCACATCACTTTCCCTCGCCTCGCTTTCCCTCGCCTCGCCTTCCCTCGCCTCGCCTTCCCTCGCCTCGCCTTCCCTCGCCTCGCCTTCCCTCGCCTCGCCTCCATTTCCCTCATCTCGCCTCCCTTTCCCTCGCCTCACATCGCTTTCCCTCGCCTCGCTTTCCCTCACCTCCCGCGCTTTCCCTTGCCTCGCCTTCCCTTGCCTCGCCTTCCCTCGCCTCGCTTTCCCTCGCCTCGCTTTCCCTCGCCTCGCCTCGCCTTCCCTCGCCTCACATCGCTTTCCCTCCTCTCGACTCGCTTTCCCCCGCCTCGCTTTGCCTCGCCTTCCCTCGCCTCGCTTTCCCTCCCCTTCCCTCGCCTCGCCTTCCCTCGCCTCGCCTTCCCTCGCCTCGCCTCACATCGCTTTCCCTCGCCTCGCCTCGCTTTCCCTCGCCTCGACTCGCCTTCCCTCGCCTCGCCTTCCCTCGCCTCGCCTCACATCGCTTTCCCTCGCCTCGCCTTCCCTTGCCTCGCTTTCCCTCACCTCGCTTTCTCTCGTTTCGCCTCGCCTCAGAATCCGTCGCCTCGCCTCGCTTTCCCCCGCCTCTCTTTGCCTCGCTTTGCCTCGCCTCGCTTTCCCCCGCCTTCCCTCGCCTCGTTTTCCATCACCTCGCTTTCCCTCGCCTCGCCTCGCTTACCCTCGCCTCGCCTCGCTTTCCCTCGCCTCGCTTTCCCTCGCTTTCCCTGGCCTCGCTTTCCCTCGCCTCGCCTCGCTTACCCTCGCCTCGCCTCGCTTTACCTCGCCTCGCTTTCCCTCGCTTTCCCTCGCCTCGCTTTCCCTCGCCTCACATCACTTTCCCTCGCCTCGCTTTCCTTCGCCTCGCTTTCCCTCGCCTCGCCTTCCCTCGCCTCGCCTTCCCTCGCCTCGCCTTCCCTCGCCTCGCCTCCATTTCCCTCATCTCGCCTCCCTTTCCCTCGCCTCACATCGCTTTCCCTCGCCTCGCTTTCCCTCACCTCCCGCGCTTTCCCTTGCCTCGCCTTCCCTCGCCTCCCCTTCCCTCGCCTCGCCTTCCCTCGCCTCGCTTTCCCTCGCCGCGCCTCGCTTTCCCTCGCCTCACATCGATTTCCCTCGCCTCGCCTCGCTTTCCCTCGCCTCGCTTTCCCTCGCCTGGCTTTCCCTCGCCTCGCCTCCCCTTCCCTCGCCTCGCCTTCCCTCGCCTCGCCTCACATCGCTTTCCCTCGCTTCGACTCGCTTTCCCCCGCCTCGCTTTGCCTCGCCTTCCCTCGCCTCGCTTTCCCTCGCCTTCCCTCGCCTCGCTTTCCCTCGCCTCGCCTCGCTTTCCCTCACCTCGCTTTCCCTCGTTTCGCCTCGCCTCGCTTTCCCTCGCCTCTCCTCGCTTTCCCCCGCCTCGCTTTGCCTCGCCTTCCCTCGCCTCGCTTTCCATCACCTCGCTTTCCCTCGCCTCGCCTCCCTTTCCCTCGCCTCGCTTTCCCTCGCCTCGCCTCTCTTTCCCTCGCCTCGCCTCTCTTTCCCTCGCCTCACTTTCCCTCGCCTCGCCTCGCATCGGTTTCCCCTGCGTCGCCTTCCCTCGCCTCGCCTCGCTTTCCCTCTCCTCGCCTCGCCTTCCCTCGCCTCGCCTCGCTTTCCCTCTCCTCGCCTCGCTTTCCCTCGCCTCGCCTCGCTTTCCCTTGACTCGCTTTCCCTCGCCTCGCCTCGCTTTCCCTCGCCTCGCCTCACTTTCCCTCGCCTCGCCTCGCTTTCCCTCGCCTCGCTTTCCCTCGCCTCGCCTTCCCTCGCCTCGCCTCACATCGCTTTCCCTCGCCTCGCCTTCCCTTGCCTCGCTTTCCCTCACCTCGCTTTCTCTCGTTTCGCCTCGCCTCAGAATCCGTCGCCTCGCCTCGCTTTCCCCCGCCTCTCTTTGCCTCGCTTTGCCTCGCCTCTCTTTCCCCCGCCTTCCCTCGCCTCGTTTTCCATCAACTCGCCTTCCCTCGCCTCGCCTCGCTTACCCTCGCCTCGCCTCGCTTTCCCTCGCCTCGCTTTCCCTTGCTTTCCCTCGCCTCGCTTTCCCTCGCCTCGCCTCGCTTTCCCTCGCCTCGCCTCGGTTTCCCTCGCCTCGCCTCCCTTTCCCTCGCCTCACATCACATTCCCTCGCCTCGCTTTCCCTCGCCTCGCCTTCCCTCGCCTCGCCTTCCCTCGCCTCGCCTTCCCTCGCCTCGCCTTCCCTCGCCTCGCCTCCATTTCCCTCATCTCGCCTCCCTTTCCCTCGCCTCACATCGCTTTCCCTCGCCTCGCTTTCCCTCACCTCCCGCGCTTTCCCTTGCCTCGCCTTCCCTCGCCTCGCCTTCCCTCGCCTCGCCTTCCCTCGCCTCGCTTTCCCTCGCCTCGCCTGGCTTACCCTCGCCTCGCCTCGCCTTCCCTCGCCTCGCCTCGCCATCCCTCGCCTCGCCTCGCCTGGCTTTCCCTTGCCTCGCCTCGCCTCGCCTCGCCTCGCTTGCTTTCCCTCGCCTCCCCTCGCCTCCCTTTCCTCGCCTCGCCTCGCTTTCCCTCGCCTCGCCTCTCTTTCCCTCGCCTCGCCTCGCTTTCCCTCGCCTGGCCTCGCTTTCCCTCGCCTCGCCTCTCTTTCCCTCGCCTCGCCTCCCTTTCCTCGCCTCGCCTCGCTTTCCCTCGCCTCGACTCGCTTTCTCTCGCCTCCCCTCCCTTTCCTTGCCTCGCCTCGCTTTCCCTTGCCTCGCTTTCTCTCGCCTCGCCTCCCTTTCCTCGCCTCGCCTCGCTTTCCCTCGCCTCGCTTTCCCTCGCCTCGCCTCGCCTCGGTTTCCCCTGCGTCGCCTTCCATCGCCTCGCCTCGCTTTCCCTCGCCTCGCCTCTGTTTCCCTCGCCTCGCCTCCCTTTCCTCGCCTCGCCTCGCTTTCCCTCGCCTCGACTCGCTTTCTCTCGCCTCCCCTCCCTTTCCTTGCCTCGCCTCGCTTTCCCTTGCCTCGCTTTCTCTCGCCTCGCCTCCCTTTCCTCGCCTCGCCTCGCTTTCCCTCGCCTCGCTTTCCCTCGCCTCGCCTCGCCTCGGTTTCCCCTGCGTCGCCTTCCATCGCCTCGCCTCGCTTTCCCTCGCCTCGCCTCGCTTTCCCTCGCCTCGACTCGCCTTCCCTCGCCTCGCCTTCCCTCGCCTCGCCTCACATCGCTTTCCCTCGCCTCGCCTTCCCTTGCCTCGCTTTCCCTCACCTCGCTTTCTCTCGTTTCGCCTCGCCTCAGAATCCGTCGCCTCGCCTCGCTTTCCCCCGCCTCTCTTTGCCTCGCTTTGCCTCGCCTCGCTTTCCCCCGCCTTCCCTCGCCTCGTTTTCCATCAACTCGCTTTCCCTCGCCTCGCCTCGCTTACCCTCGCCTCGCCTCGCTTTCCCTCGCCTCGCTTTCCCTCGCTTTCCCTCGCCTCGGTTTCCCTCGCCTCGCCTCGGTTTCCCTCGCCTCGCCTCGGTTTCCCTCGCCTCGGCTCGGTTTCCCTCGCCTCACATCACTTTCCCTCGCCTCGCTTTCCTTCGCCTCGCTTTCCCTCGCCTCGCCTCGCTTTCCCTCGCCTCGCTTTCCCTCGCCTCGCTTTCCCTCGCCTCGCCTCGCCTTCCCTCGCCTCACATCGCTTTCCCTCCCCTCGACTCGCTTTCCCCCGCCTCGCTTTGCCTCGCCTTCCCTCGCCTCGCTTTCCCTCCCCTTCCCTCGCCTCGCCTTCCCTCGCCTCGCCTTCCCTCGCCTCGCCTCACATCGCTTTCCCTCGCCTCGCCTCGCTTTCCCTCTCCTCGCCTCGCCTTCCCTCGCCTCGCCTCGCTTTCCCTCTCCTCGCCTCGCTTTCCCTCGCCTCGCCTCGCTTTCCCTTGACTCGCTTTCCCTCGCCTCGCCTCGCTTTCCCTCGCCTCGCCTCGCTTTCCCTCGCCTCGCCTCGCTTTCCCTCGCCTCGCTTTCCCTCGCCTCGCCTTCCCTCGCCTCGCCTCACATCGCTTTCCCTCGCCTCGCCTTCCCTTGCCTCGCTTTCCCTCACCTCGCTTTCTCTCGTTTCGCCTCGCCTCAGAATCCGTCGCCTCGCCTCGCTTTCCCCCGCCTCTCTTTGCCTCGCTTTGCCTCGCCTCGCCTCGGTTTCCCTCGCCTCGCCTCGCTTTCCCTCGCCTCGCCTCGCTTTCCCTCGCCTCGCTTTCCCTCGCCTCGCCTTCCCTCGCCTCGCCTCACATCGCTTTCCCTCGCCTCGCCTTCCCTTGCCTCGCTTTCCCTCACCTCGCTTTCTCTCGTTTCGCCTCGCCTCAGAATCCGTCGCCTCGCCTCGCTTTCCCCCGCCTCTCTTTGCCTCGCTTTGCCTCGCCTCGCTTTCCCCCGCCTTCCCTCGCCTCGTTTTCCATCAACTCGCCTTCCCTCGCCTCGCCTCGCTTACCCTCGCCTCGCCTCTCTTTCCCTCGCCTCGCTTTCCCTTGCTTTCCCTCGCCTCGCTTTCCCTCGCCTCGCCTCGCTTTCCCTCGCCTCGCCTCGGTTTCCCTCGCCTCGCCTCCCTTTCCCTCGCCTCACATCACTTTCCCTCGCCTCGCTTTCCCTCGCCTCGCCTTCCCTCGCCTCGCCTTCCCTCGCCTCGCCTTCCCTCGCCTCGCCTTCCCTCGCCTCGCCTCCATTTCCCTCATCTCGCCTCCCTTTCCCTCGCCTCACATCGCTTTCCCTCGCCTCGCTTTCCCTCACCTCCCGCGCTTTCCCTTGCCTCGCCTTCCCTTGCCTCGCCTTCCCTCGCCTCGCTTTCCCTCGCCTCGCTTTCCCTCGCCTCGCCTCGCCTTCCCTCGCCTCACATCGCTTTCCCTCCTCTCGACTCGCTTTCCCCCGCCTCGCTTTGCCTCGCCTTCCCTCGCCTCGCTTTCCCTCCCCTTCCCTCGCCTCGCCTTCCCTCGCCTCGCCTTCCCTCGCCTCGCCTCACATCGCTTTCCCTCGCCTCGCCTCGCTTTCCCTCGCCTCGACTCGCCTTCCCTCGCCTCGCCTTCCCTCGCCTCGCCTCACATCGCTTTCCCTCGCCTCGCCTTCCCTTGCCTCGCTTTCCCTCACCTCGCTTTCTCTCGTTTCGCCTCGCCTCAGAATCCGTCGCCTCGCCTCGCTTTCCCCCGCCTCGCTTTCCCTCGCTTTCCCTCGCCTCGCTTTCCCTCGCCTCACATCACTTTCCCTCGCCTCGCTTTCCTTCGCCTCGCTTTCCCTCGCCTCGCCTTCCCTCGCCTCGCCTTCCCTCGCCTCGCCTTCCCTCGCCTCGCCTCCATTTCCCTCATCTCGCCTCCCTTTCCCTCGCCTCACATCGCTTTCCCTCGCCTCGCTTTCCCTCACCTCCCGCGCTTTCCCTTGCCTCGCCTTCCCTCGCCTCCCCTTCCCTCGCCTCGCCTTCCCTCGCCTCGCTTTCCCTCGCCGCGCCTCGCTTTCCCTCGCCTCACATCGATTTCCCTCGCCTCGCCTCGCTTTCCCTCGCCTCGCTTTCCCTCGCCTGGCTTTCCCTCGCCTCGCCTCCCCTTCCCTCGCCTCGCCTTCCCTCGCCTCGCCTCACATCGCTTTCCCTCGCTTCGACTCGCTTTCCCCCGCCTCGCTTTGCCTCGCCTTCCCTCGCCTCGCTTTCCCTCGCCTTCCCTCGCCTCGCTTTCCCTCGCCTCGCCTCGCTTTCCCTCACCTCGCTTTCCCTCGTTTCGCCTCGCCTCGCTTTCCCTCGCCTCTCCTCGCTTTCCCCCGCCTCGCTTTGCCTCGCCTTCCCTCGCCTCGCTTTCCATCACCTCGCTTTCCCTCGCCTCGCCTCCCTTTCCCTCGCCTCGCTTTCCCTCGCCTCGCCTCTCTTTCCCTCGCCTCGCCTCTCTTTCCCTCGCCTCACTTTCCCTCGCCTCGCCTCGCATCGGTTTCCCCTGCGTCGCCTTCCCTCGCCTCGCCTCGCTTTCCCTCTCCTCGCCTCGCCTTCCCTCGCCTCGCCTCGCTTTCCCTCTCCTCGCCTCGCTTTCCCTCGCCTCGCCTCGCTTTCCCTTGACTCGCTTTCCCTCGCCTCGCCTCGCTTTCCCTCGCCTCGCCTCACTTTCCCTCGCCTCGCCTCGCTTTCCCTCGCCTCGCTTTCCCTCGCCTCGCCTTCCCTCGCCTCGCCTCACATCGCTTTCCCTCGCCTCGCCTTCCCTTGCCTCGCTTTCCCTCACCTCGCTTTCTCTCGTTTCGCCTCGCCTCAGAATCCGTCGCCTCGCCTCGCTTTCCCCCGCCTCTCTTTGCCTCGCTTTGCCTCGCCTCTCTTTCCCCCGCCTTCCCTCGCCTCGTTTTCCATCAACTCGCCTTCCCTCGCCTCGCCTCGCTTACCCTCGCCTCGCCTCGCTTTCCCTCGCCTCGCTTTCCCTTGCTTTCCCTCGCCTCGCTTTCCCTCGCCTCGCCTCGCTTTCCCTCGCCTCGCCTCGGTTTCCCTCGCCTCGCCTCCCTTTCCCTCGCCTCACATCACATTCCCTCGCCTCGCTTTCCCTCGCCTCGCCTTCCCTCGCCTCGCCTTCCCTCGCCTCGCCTTCCCTCGCCTCGCCTTCCCTCGCCTCGCCTCCATTTCCCTCATCTCGCCTCCCTTTCCCTCGCCTCACATCGCTTTCCCTCGCCTCGCTTTCCCTCACCTCCCGCGCTTTCCCTTGCCTCGCCTTCCCTCGCCTCGCCTTCCCTCGCCTCGCCTTCCCTCGCCTCGCTTTCCCTCGCCTCGCCTGGCTTACCCTCGCCTCGCCTCGCCTTCCCTCGCCTCGCCTCGCCATCCCTCGCCTCGCCTCGCCTGGCTTTCCCTTGCCTCGCCTCGCCTCGCCTCGCCTCGCTTGCTTTCCCTCGCCTCCCCTCGCCTCCCTTTCCTCGCCTCGCCTCGCTTTCCCTCGCCTCGCCTCTCTTTCCCTCGCCTCGCCTCGCTTTCCCTCGCCTGGCCTCGCTTTCCCTCGCCTCGCCTCTCTTTCCCTCGCCTCGCCTCCCTTTCCTCGCCTCGCCTCGCTTTCCCTCGCCTCGACTCGCTTTCTCTCGCCTCCCCTCCCTTTCCTTGCCTCGCCTCGCTTTCCCTTGCCTCGCTTTCTCTCGCCTCGCCTCCCTTTCCTCGCCTCGCCTCGCTTTCCCTCGCCTCGCTTTCCCTCGCCTCGCCTCGCCTCGGTTTCCCCTGCGTCGCCTTCCATCGCCTCGCCTCGCTTTCCCTCGCCTCGCCTCTGTTTCCCTCGCCTCGCCTCCCTTTCCTCGCCTCGCCTCGCTTTCCCTCGCCTCGACTCGCTTTCTCTCGCCTCCCCTCCCTTTCCTTGCCTCGCCTCGCTTTCCCTTGCCTCGCTTTCTCTCGCCTCGCCTCCCTTTCCTCGCCTCGCCTCGCTTTCCCTCGCCTCGCTTTCCCTCGCCTCGCCTCGCCTCGGTTTCCCCTGCGTCGCCTTCCATCGCCTCGCCTCGCTTTCCCTCGCCTCGCCTCGCTTTCCCTCGCCTCGACTCGCCTTCCCTCGCCTCGCCTTCCCTCGCCTCGCCTCACATCGCTTTCCCTCGCCTCGCCTTCCCTTGCCTCGCTTTCCCTCACCTCGCTTTCTCTCGTTTCGCCTCGCCTCAGAATCCGTCGCCTCGCCTCGCTTTCCCCCGCCTCTCTTTGCCTCGCTTTGCCTCGCCTCGCTTTCCCCCGCCTTCCCTCGCCTCGTTTTCCATCAACTCGCTTTCCCTCGCCTCGCCTCGCTTACCCTCGCCTCGCCTCGCTTTCCCTCGCCTCGCTTTCCCTCGCTTTCCCTCGCCTCGGTTTCCCTCGCCTCGCCTCGGTTTCCCTCGCCTCGCCTCGGTTTCCCTCGCCTCGGCTCGGTTTCCCTCGCCTCACATCACTTTCCCTCGCCTCGCTTTCCTTCGCCTCGCTTTCCCTCGCCTCGCCTCGCTTTCCCTCGCCTCGCTTTCCCTCGCCTCGCTTTCCCTCGCCTCGCCTCGCCTTCCCTCGCCTCACATCGCTTTCCCTCCCCTCGACTCGCTTTCCCCCGCCTCGCTTTGCCTCGCCTTCCCTCGCCTCGCTTTCCCTCCCCTTCCCTCGCCTCGCCTTCCCTCGCCTCGCCTTCCCTCGCCTCGCCTCACATCGCTTTCCCTCGCCTCGCCTCGCTTTCCCTCTCCTCGCCTCGCCTTCCCTCGCCTCGCCTCGCTTTCCCTCTCCTCGCCTCGCTTTCCCTCGCCTCGCCTCGCTTTCCCTTGACTCGCTTTCCCTCGCCTCGCCTCGCTTTCCCTCGCCTCGCCTCGCTTTCCCTCGCCTCGCCTCGCTTTCCCTCGCCTCGCTTTCCCTCGCCTCGCCTTCCCTCGCCTCGCCTCACATCGCTTTCCCTCGCCTCGCCTTCCCTTGCCTCGCTTTCCCTCACCTCGCTTTCTCTCGTTTCGCCTCGCCTCAGAATCCGTCGCCTCGCCTCGCTTTCCCCCGCCTCTCTTTGCCTCGCTTTGCCTCGCCTCGCCTCGGTTTCCCTCGCCTCGCCTCGCTTTCCCTCGCCTCGCCTCGCTTTCCCTCGCCTCGCTTTCCCTCGCCTCGCCTTCCCTCGCCTCGCCTCACATCGCTTTCCCTCGCCTCGCCTTCCCTTGCCTCGCTTTCCCTCACCTCGCTTTCTCTCGTTTCGCCTCGCCTCAGAATCCGTCGCCTCGCCTCGCTTTCCCCCGCCTCTCTTTGCCTCGCTTTGCCTCGCCTCGCTTTCCCCCGCCTTCCCTCGCCTCGTTTTCCATCAACTCGCCTTCCCTCGCCTCGCCTCGCTTACCCTCGCCTCGCCTCTCTTTCCCTCGCCTCGCTTTCCCTTGCTTTCCCTCGCCTCGCTTTCCCTCGCCTCGCCTCGCTTTCCCTCGCCTCGCCTCGGTTTCCCTCGCCTCGCCTCCCTTTCCCTCGCCTCACATCACTTTCCCTCGCCTCGCTTTCCCTCGCCTCGCCTTCCCTCGCCTCGCCTTCCCTCGCCTCGCCTTCCCTCGCCTCGCCTTCCCTCGCCTCGCCTCCATTTCCCTCATCTCGCCTCCCTTTCCCTCGCCTCACATCGCTTTCCCTCGCCTCGCTTTCCCTCACCTCCCGCGCTTTCCCTTGCCTCGCCTTCCCTTGCCTCGCCTTCCCTCGCCTCGCTTTCCCTCGCCTCGCTTTCCCTCGCCTCGCCTCGCCTTCCCTCGCCTCACATCGCTTTCCCTCCTCTCGACTCGCTTTCCCCCGCCTCGCTTTGCCTCGCCTTCCCTCGCCTCGCTTTCCCTCCCCTTCCCTCGCCTCGCCTTCCCTCGCCTCGCCTTCCCTCGCCTCGCCTCACATCGCTTTCCCTCGCCTCGCCTCGCTTTCCCTCGCCTCGACTCGCCTTCCCTCGCCTCGCCTTCCCTCGCCTCGCCTCACATCGCTTTCCCTCGCCTCGCCTTCCCTTGCCTCGCTTTCCCTCACCTCGCTTTCTCTCGTTTCGCCTCGCCTCAGAATCCGTCGCCTCGCCTCGCTTTCCCCCGCCTCTCTTTGCCTCGCTTTGCCTCGCCTCGCTTTCCCCCGCCTTCCCTCGCCTCGTTTTCCATCACCTCGCTTACCCTCGCCTCGCCTCGCTTACCCTCGCCTCGCCTCGCTTTCCCTCGCCTCGCTTTCCCTCGCTTTCCCTGGCCTCGCTTTCCCTCGCCTCGCCTCGCTTACCCTCGCCTCGCCTCGCTTTACCTCGCCTCGCTTTCCCTCGCTTTCCCTCGCCTCGCTTTCCCTCGCCTCACATCACTTTCCCTCGCCTTGCTTTCCTTCGCCTCGCTTTCCCTCGCCTCGCCTTCCCTCGCCTCGCTTTCCCTCGCCTCGCCTTCCCTCGCCTCGCCTCCATTTCCCTCATCTCGCCTCCCTTTCCCTCGCCTCACATCGCTTTCCCTCGCCTCGCTTTCCCTCACCTCCCGCGCTTTCCCTTGCCTCGCCTTCCCTCGCCTCCCCTTCCCTCGCCTCGCCTTCCCTCGCCTCGCTTTCCCTCGCCGCGCCTCGCTTTCCCTCGCCTCACATCGATTTCCCTCGCTTCGCCTCGCTTTCCCTCGCCTCGCTTTCCCTCGCCTGGCTTTCCCTCGCCTCGCCTCCCCTTCCCTCGCCTCGCCTTCCCTCGCCTCGCCTCACATCGCTTTCCCTCGCTTCGACTCGCTTTCCCCCGCCTCGCTTTGCCTCGCCTTCCCTCGCCTCGCTTTCCCTCGCCTTCCCTCGCCTCGCTTTCCCTCGCCTCGCCTCGCTTTCCCTCACCTCGCTTTCCCTCGTTTCGCCTCGCCTCGCTTTCCCTCGCCTCTCCTCGCTTTCCCCCGCCTCGCTTTGCCTCGCCTTCCCTCGCCTCGCTTTCCATCACCTCGCTTTCCCTCGCCTCGCCTCCCTTTCCCTCGCCTCGCTTTCCCTCGCCTCGCCTCTCTTTCCCTCGCCTCGCCTCTCTTTCCCTCGCCTCACTTTCCCTCGCCTCGCCTCGCATCGGTTTCCCCTGCGTCGCCTTCCCTCGCCTCGCCTCGCTTTCCCTCTCCTCGCCTCGCCTTCCCTCGCCTCGCCTCGCTTTCCCTCTCCTCGCCTCGCTTTCCCTCGCCTCGCCTCGCTTTCCCTTGACTCGCTTTCCCTCGCCTCGCCTCGCTTTCCCTCGCCTCGCCTCGCTTTCCCTCGCCTCGCCTCGCTTTCCCTCGCCTCGCTTTCCCTCGCCTCGCCTTCCCTCGCCTCGCCTCACATCGCTTTCCCTCGCCTCGCCTTCCCTTGCCTCGCTTTCCCTCACCTCGCTTTCTCTCGTTTCGCCTCGCCTCAGAATCCGTCGCCTCGCCTCGCTTTCCCCCGCCTCTCTTTGCCTCGCTTTGCCTCGCCTCGCTTTCCCCCGCCTTCCCTCGCCTCGTTTTCCATCAACTCGCCTTCCCTCGCCTCGCCTCGCTTACCCTCGCCTCGCCTCGCTTTCCCTCGCCTCGCTTTCCCTTGCTTTCCCTCGCCTCGCTTTCCCTCGCCTCGCCTCGCTTTCCCTCGCCTCGCCTCGCTTTCCCTCGCCTCGCCTCCCTTTCCCTCGCCTCACATCACATTCCCTCGCCTCGCTTTCCCTCGCCTCGCCTTCCCTCGCCTCGCCTTCCCTCGCCTCGCCTTCCCTCGCCTCGCCTTCCCTCGCCTCGCCTCCATTTCCCTCATCTCGCCTCCCTTTCCCTCGCCTCACATCGCTTTCCCTCGCCTCGCTTTCCCTCACCTCCCGCGCTTTCCCTTGCCTCGCCTTCCCTCGCCTCGCTTTCCCTCGCCTCGCCTGGCTTACCCTCGCCTCGCCTCGCCTTCCCTCGCCTCGCCTCGCCATCCCTCGCCTCGCCTCGCCTGGCTTTCCCTTGCCTCGCCTCGCCTCGCCTCGCCTCGCTTGCTTTCCCTCGCCTCCCCTCGCCTCCCTTTCCTCGCCTCGCCTCGCTTTCCCTCGCCTCGCCTCTCTTTCCCTCGCCTCGCCTCGCTTTCCCTCGCCTGGCCTCGCTTTCCCTCGCCTCGCCTCTCTTTCCCTCGCCTCGCCTCCCTTTCCTCGCCTCGCCTCGCTTTCCCTCGCCTCGACTCGCTTTCTCTCGCCTCCCCTCCCTTTCCTTGCCTCGCCTCGCTTTCCCTTGCCTCGCTTTCTCTCGCCTCGCCTCCCTTTCCTCGCCTCGCCTCGCTTTCCCTCGCCTCGCTTTCCCTCGCCTCGCCTCGCCTCGGTTTCCCCTGCGTCGCCTTCCATCGCCTCGCCTCGCTTTCCCTCGCCTCGCCTCTGTTTCCCTCGCCTCGCCTCCCTTTCCTCGCCTCGCCTCGCTTTCCCTCGCCTCGACTCGCTTTCTCTCGCCTCCCCTCCCTTTCCTTGCCTCGCCTCGCTTTCCCTTGCCTCGCTTTCTCTCGCCTCGCCTCCCTTTCCTCGCCTCGCCTCGCTTTCCCTCGCCTCGCTTTCCCTCGCCTCGCCTCGCCTCGGTTTCCCCTGCGTCGCCTTCCATCGCCTCGCCTCGCTTTCCCTCGCCTCGCCTCGCTTTCCCTCGCCTCGACTCGCCTTCCCTCGCCTCGCCTTCCCTCGCCTCGCCTCACATCGCTTTCCCTCGCCTCGCCTTCCCTTGCCTCGCTTTCCCTCACCTCGCTTTCTCTCGTTTCGCCTCGCCTCAGAATCCGTCGCCTCGCCTCGCTTTCCCCCGCCTCTCTTTGCCTCGCTTTGCCTCGCCTCGCTTTCCCCCGCCTTCCCTCGCCTCGTTTTCCATCAACTCGCTTTCCCTCGCCTCGCCTCGCTTACCCTCGCCTCGCCTCGCTTTCCCTCGCCTCGCTTTCCCTCGCTTTCCCTCGCCTCGGTTTCCCTCGCCTCGCCTCGGTTTCCCTCGCCTCGCCTCGGTTTCCCTCGCCTCGGCTCGGTTTCCCTCGCCTCACATCACTTTCCCTCGCCTCGCTTTCCTTCGCCTCGCTTTCCCTCGCCTCGCCTCGCTTTCCCTCGCCTCGCTTTCCCTCGCCTCGCTTTCCCTCGCCTCGCCTCGCCTTCCCTCGCCTCACATCGCTTTCCCTCCCCTCGACTCGCTTTCCCCCGCCTCGCTTTGCCTCGCCTTCCCTCGCCTCGCTTTCCCTCCCCTTCCCTCGCCTCGCCTTCCCTCGCCTCGCCTTCCCTCGCCTCGCCTCACATCGCTTTCCCTCGCCTCGCCTCGCTTTCCCTCGCCTCGACTCGCCTTCCCTCGCCTCGCCTTCCCTCGCCTCGCCTCACATCGCTTTCCCTCGCCTCGCCTTCCCTTGCCTCGCTTTCCCTCACCTCGCTTTCTCTCGTTTCGCCTCGCCTCAGAATCCGTCGCCTCGCCTCGCTTTCCCCCGCCTCTCTTTGCCTCGCTTTGCCTCGCCTCGCTTTCCCCCGCCTTCCCTCGCCTCGTTTTCCATCACCTCGCTTTCCCTCGCCTCGCCTCGCTTACCCTCGCCTCGCCTCGCTTTCCCTCGCCTCGCTTTCCCTCGCTTTCCCTGGCCTCGCTTTCCCTCGCCTCGCCTCGCTTACCCTCGCCTCGCCTCGCTTTACCTCGCCTCGCTTTCCCTCGCTTTCCCTCGCCTCGCTTTCCCTCGCCTCACATCACTTTCCCTCGCCTTGCTTTCCTTCGCCTCGCTTTCCCTCGCCTCGCCTTCCCTCGCCTCGCTTTCCCTCGCCTCGCCTTCCCTCGCCTCGCCTCCATTTCCCTCATCTCGCCTCCCTTTCCCTCGCCTCACATCGCTTTCTCTCGCCTCGCTTTCCCTCACCTCCCGCGCTTTCCCTTGCCTCGCCTTCCCTCGCCTCCCCTTCCCTCGCCTCGCCTTCCCTCGCCTCGCTTTCCCTCGCCGCGCCTCGCTTTCCCTCGCCTCACATCGATTTCCCTCGCCTCGCCTCGCTTTCCCTCGCCTCGCTTTCCCTCGCCTGGCTTTCCCTCGCCTCGCCTCCCCTTCCCTCGCCTCGCCTTCCCTCGCCTCGCCTCACATCGCTTTCCCTCGCTTCGACTCGCTTTCCCCCGCCTCGCTTTGCCTCGCCTTCCCTCGCCTCGCTTTCCCTCGCCTTCCCTCGCCTCGCTTTCCCTCGCCTCGCCTCGCTTTCCCTCACCTCGCTTTCCCTCGTTTCGCCTCGCCTCGCTTTCCCTCGCCTCTCCTCGCTTTCCCCCGCCTCGCTTTGCCTCGCCTTCCCTCGCCTCGCTTTCCCTCGCCTCGCCTCTCTTTCCCTCGCCTCGCCTCTCTTTCCCTCGCCTCACTTTCCCTCGCCTCGCCTCGCATCGGTTTCCCCTGCGTCGCCTTCCCTCGCCTCGCCTCGCTTTCCCTCTCCTCGCCTCGCCTTCCCTCGCCTCGCCTCGCTTTCCCTCTCCTCGCCTCGCTTTCCCTCGCCTCGCCTCGCTTTCCCTTGACTCGCTTTCCCTCGCCTCGCCTCGCTTTCCCTCGCCTCGCCTCGCTTTCCCTCGCCTCGCCTCGCTTTCCCTCGCCTCGCTTTCCCTCGCCTCGCCTTCCCTCGCCTCGCCTCACATCGCTTTCCCTCGCCTCGCCTTCCCTTGCCTCGCTTTCCCTCACCTCGCTTTCTCTCGTTTCGCCTCGCCTCAGAATCCGTCGCCTCGCCTCGCTTTCCCCCGCCTCTCTTTGCCTCGCTTTGCCTCGCCTCGCCTCGGTTTCCCTCGCCTCGCCTCGGTTTCCCTCGCCTCGCCTCGGTTTCCCTCGCCTCGCCTCCCTTTCCCTCGCCTCACATCACTTTCCCTCGCCTCGCTTTCCCTCGCCTCGCCTTCCCTCGCCTCGCCTTCCCTCGCCTCGCCTTCCCTCGCCTCGCCTTCCCTCGCCTCGCCTCCATTTCCCTCATCTCGCCTCCCTTTCCCTCGCCTCACATCGCTTTCCCTCGACTCGCTTTCCCTCACCTCCCGCGCTTTCCCCTGCCTCGCCTTCCCTCGCCTCGCCTTCCCTCGCCTCGCCTTCCCTCGCCTCGCTTTCCCTCGCCTCGCCTCGCTTTCCCTCGGCTCGCCTCGCCTTCCCTCGCCTCGCCTCGCCATCCCTCGCCTCGCCTCGCCTGGCTTTCCCTTGCCTCGCCTCGCCTCGCCTCGCCTCGCTTGCTTTCCCTCGCCTCCCCTCGCCTCCCTTTCCTCGCCTCGCCTCGCTTTCCCTCGCCTCGCCTCTCTTTCCCTCGCCTCGCCTCGCTTTCCCTCGCCTCGCCTCGCTTTCCCTCGCCTCGCCTCTCTTTCCCTCGCCTCGCCTCCCTTTCCTCGCCTCGCCTCGCTTTCCCTCGCCTCGACTCGCTTTCTCTCGCCTCCCCTCCCTTTCCTTGCCTCGCCTCGCTTTCCCTTGCCTCGCTTTCTCTCGCCTCGCCTCCCTTTCCTCGCCTCGCCTCGCTTTCCCTCGCCTCGCTTTCCCTCGCCTCGCCTCGCCTCGGTTTCCCCTGCGTCGCCTTCCATCGCCTCGCCTCGCTTTCCCTCGCCTCGCCTCGCTTTCCCTCGCCTCGCTTTCCCTTGCCTCGCTTTCCCTCGCCTCGCCTCGCCTTCCCTCGCCTCACATCGCTTTCCCTCCCCTCGACTCGCTTTCCCCCGCCTCGCTTTGCCTCGCCTTCCCTCGCCTCGCTTTCCCTCGCCTCGCCTCGCTTTCCCTCGCCTCACATCGCTTTCCCTCGCCTCGCCTCGCTTTCCCTCGCCTCGACTCGCCTTCCCTCGCCTCGCCTTCCCTCGCCTCGCCTCACATCGCTTTCCCTCTCCTCGCCTTCCCTTGCCTCGCTTTCCCTCACCTCGCTTTCTCTCGTTTCGCCTCGCCTCAGAATCCGTCGCCTCGCCTCGCTTTCCCCCGCCTCTCTTTGCCTCGCTTTGCCTCGCCTCGCTTTCCCCCGCCTTCCCTCGCCTCGTTTTCCATCAACTCGCTTTCCCTCGCCTCGCCTCGCTTACCCTCGCCTCGCCTCGCTTTCCCTCGCCTCGCTTTCCCTCGCTTTCCCTCGCCTCGCTTTCCCTCGCCTCGCCTCGCTTACCCTCGCCTCGCCTCGCTTTACCTCGCCTCGCTTTCCCTCGCTTTCCCTCGCCTCGCTTTCCCTCGCCTCACATCACTTTCCCTCGCCTCGCTTTCCTTCGCCTCGCTTTCCCTCGCCTCGCCTTCCCTCGCCTCGCTTTCCCTCGCCTCGCCTTCCCTCGCCTCGCCTTCCCTCGCCTCGCCTTCCCTCGCCTCGCCTCCATTTCCCTCATCTCGCCTCCCTTTCCCTCGCCTCACATCGCTTTCCCTCGCCTCGCTTTCCCTCACCTCCCGCGCTTTCCCTTGCCTCGCCTTCCCTCGCCTCCCCTTCCCTCGCCTCGCCTTCCCTCGCCTCGCTTTCCCTCGCCGCGCCTCGCTTTCCCTCGCCTCACATCGATTTCCCTCGCCTCGCCTCGCTTTCCCTCGCCTCGCTTTCCCTCGCCTGGCTTTCCCTCGCCTCGCCTCCCCTTCCCTCGCCTCGCCTTCCCTCGCCTCGCCTCACATCGCTTTCCCTCGCTTCGACTCGCTTTCCCCCGCCTCGCTTTGCCTCGCCTTCCCTCGCCTCGCTTTCCCTCGCCTTCCCTCGCCTCGCTTTCCCTCGCCTCGCCTCGCTTTCCCTCACCTCGCTTTCCCTCGTTTCGCCTCGCCTCGCTTTCCCTCGCCTCTCCTCGCTTTCCCCCGCCTCGCTTTGCCTCGCCTTCCCTCGCCTCGCTTTCCATCACCTCGCTTTCCCTCGCATCGCCTCGCTTACCCTCGCCTCTCCTCGCTGTCCCTCGCCTCGCCTTCCCTCGCCTCGCCTCGCCTGGCTTTCCCTTGCCTCGCCTCGCTTTCCCTCGCCTCGCCTCCCTTTCCCTCGCCTCGCTTTCCCTCGCCTCGCCTCTCTTTCCCTCGCCTCGCCTCTCTTTCCCTCGCCTCACTTTCCCTCGCCTCGCCTCGCATCGGTTTCCCCTGCGTCGCCTTCCCTCGCCTCGCCTCGCTTTCCCTCTCCTCGCCTCGCTTTCCCTCGCCTCGCCTCGCTTTCCCTCGCCTCGCTTTCCCTCGCCTCGCCTCGCTTTCCCTCGCCTCGCCTCGCTTTCCCTCGCCTCGCCTCGCTTTCCCTCGCCTCGCCTCGCTTTCCCTCGCCTCGCCTCTGTTTCCCTCGCCTCGCCTCCCTTTCCTCGCCTCGCCTCGCTTTCCCTCGCCTCGACTCGCTTTCCCTCGCCTCGCTTTCCCTCGCCTCGCCTTCCCTCGCCTCGCCTCACATCGCTTTCCCTCGCCTCGCCTTCCCTCGCCTCGCCTCACATCGCTTTCCCTCGCCTCGCCTTCCCTTGCCTCGCTTTCCCTCACCTCGCTTTCTCTCGTTTCGCCTCGCCTCAGAATCCGTCGCCTCGCCTCGCTTTCCCCCGCCTCTCTTTGCCTCGCTTTGCCTCGCCTCGCTTTCCCCCGCCTTCCCTCGCCTCGTTTTCCATCAACTCGCTTTCCCTCGCCTCGCCTGGCTTACCCTCGCCTCGCCTCGCCTTCCCTCGCCTCGCCTTCCCTCGCCTCGCCTTCCCTCGCCTCGCTTTCCCTCGCCTCGCCTCGCTTTCCCTCGCCTCGCCTCGCCTTCCCTCGCCTCGCCTCGCCATCCCTCGCCTCGCCTCGCCTGGCTTTCCCTTGCCTCGCCTCGCCTCGCCTCGCCTCTCTTGCTTTCCCTCGCCTCCCCTCGCCTCCCTTTCCTCGCCTCGCCTCCCTTTCCTCGCCTCGCCTCGCTTTCCCTCGCCTCGCCTCTCTTTCCCTCGCCTCGCCTCGCTTTCCCTCGCCTCGCCTCGCTTTCCCTCGCCTCGCCTCGCTTTCCCTCGCCTCGCCTCCCTTTCCTCGCCTCGCCTCGCTTTCCCTCGCCTCGACTCGCTTTCTCTCGCCTCCCCTCCCTTTCCTTGCCTCGCCTCGCTTTCCCTTGCCTCGCTTTCTCTCGCCTCGCCTCCCTTTCCTCGCCTCGCCTCGCTTTCCCTCGCCTCGCTTTCCCTCGCCTCGCCTCGCCTCGGTTTCCCCTGCGTCGCCTTCCATCGCCTCGCCTCGCTTTCCCTCGCCTCGCCTCGCTTTCCCTCGCCTCGCTTTCCCTCGCCTCGCTTTCCCTCGCCTCGCCTCGCCTTCCCTCGCCTCACATCGCTTTCCCTCCCCTCGACTCGCTTTCCCCCGCCTCGCTTTGCCTCGCCTTCCCTCGCCTCGCTTTCCCTCCCCTTCCCTCGCCTCGCTTTCCCTCGCCTCGCCTCGCTTTCCCTCGCCTCACATCGCTTTCCCTCGCCTCGCCTCGCTTTCCCTCGCCTCGACTCGCCTTCCCTCGCCTCGCCTTCCCTCGCCTCGCCTCACATCGCTTTCCCTCGCCTCGCCTTCCCTTGCCTCGCTTTCCCTCACCTCGCTTTCTCTCGTTTCGCCTCGCCTCAGAATCCGTCGCCTCGCCTCGCTTTCCCCCGCCTCTCTTTGCCTCGCTTTGCCTCGCCTCGCTTTCCCCCGCCTTCCCTCGCCTCGTTTTCCATCAACTCGCTTTCCCTCGCCTCGCCTCGCTTACCCTCGCCTCGCCTCGCTTTCCCTCGCCTCGCTTTCCCTTGCTTTCCCTCGCCTCGCTTTCCCTCGCCTCGCCTCGCTTACCCTCGCCTCGCCTCGCTTTACCTCGCCTCGCTTTCCCTCGCTTTCCCTCGCCTCGCTTTCCCTCGCCTCACATCACTTTCCCTCGCCTCGCTTTCCTTCGCCTCGCTTTCCCTCGCCTCGCCTTCCCTCGCCTCGCTTTCCCTCGCCTCGCCTTCCCTCGCCTCGCCTTCCCTCGCCTCGCCTTCCCTCGCCTCGCCTCCATTTCCCTCATCTCGCCTCCCTTTCCCTCGCCTCACATCGCTTTCCCTCGCCTCGCTTTCCCTCACCTCCCGCGCTTTCCCTTGCCTCGCCTTCCCTCGCCTCCCCTTCCCTCGCCTCGCCTTCCCTCGCCTCGCTTTCCCTCGCCGCGCCTCGCTTTCCCTCGCCTCACATCGATTTCCCTCGCCTCGCCTCGCTTTCCCTCGCCTCGCTTTCCCTCGCCTGGCTTTCCCTCGCCTCGCCTCCCCTTCCCTCGCCTCGCCTTCCCTCGCCTCGCCTCACATCGCTTTCCCTCGCTTCGACTCGCTTTCCCCCGCCTCGCTTTGCCTCGCCTTCCCTCGCCTCGCTTTCCCTCGCCTTCCCTCGCCTCGCTTTCCCTCGCCTCGCCTCGCTTTCCCTCACCTCGCTTTCCCTCGTTTCGCCTCGCCTCGCTTTCCCTCGCCTCTCCTCGCTTTCCCCCGCCTCGCTTTGCCTCGCCTTCCCTCGCCTCGCTTTCCATCACCTCGCTTTCCCTCGCATCGCCTCGCTTACCCTCGCCTCTCCTCGCTGTCCCTCGCCTCGCCTTCCCTCGCCTCGCCTCGCCTGGCTTTCCCTTGCCTCGCCTCGCTTTCCCTCGCCTCGCCTCCCTTTCCCTCGCCTCGCTTTCCCTCGCCTCTCCTCTCTTTCCCTCGCCTCGCCTCTCTTTCCCTCGCCTCACTTTCCCTCGCCTCGCCTCGCATCGGTTTCCCCTGCGTCGCCTTCCCTCGCCTCGCCTCGCTTTCCCTCTCCTCGCCTCGCTTTCCCTCGCCTCGCCTCGCTTTCCCTCGCCTCGCTTTCCCTCGCCTCGCCTCGCTTTCCCTCGCCTCGCCTCGCTTTCCCTCGCCTCGCCTCGCTTTCCCTCGCCTCGCCTCGCTTTCCCTCGCCTCGCCTCTGTTTCCCTCGCCTCGCCTCCCTTTCCTCGCCTCGCCTCGCTTTCCCTCGCCTCGACTCGCTTTCCCTCGCCTCGCTTTCCCTCGCCTCGCCTTCCCTCGCCTCGCCTCACATCGCTTTCCCTCGCCTCGCCTTCCCTTGCCTCGCTTTCCCTCACCTCGCTTTCTCTCGTTTCGCCTCGCCTCAGAATCCGTCGCCTCGCCTCGCTTTCCCCCGCCTCTCTTTGCCTCGCTTTGCCTCGCCTCGCTTTCCCCCGCCTTCCCTCGCCTCGTTTTCCATCAACTCGCTTTCCCTCGCCTCGCCTGGCTTACCCTCGCCTCGCCTCGCCTTCCCTCGCCTCGCCTTCCCTCGCCTCGCCTTCCCTCGCCTCGCTTTCCCTCGCCTCGCCTCGCTTTCCCTCGCCTCGCCTCGCCTTCCCTCGCCTCGCCTCGCCATCCCTCGCCTCGCCTCGCCTGGCTTTCCCTTGCCTCGCCTCGCCTCGCCTCGCCTCTCTTGCTTTCCCTCGCCACCCCTCGCCTCCCTTTCCTCGCCTCGCCTCGCTTTCCCTCGCCTCGCCTCTCTTTCCCTCGCCTCGCCTCCCTTTCCTCGCCTCGCCTCGCTTTCCCTCGCCTCGACTCGCTTTCTCTCGCCTCCCCTCCCTTTCCTTGCCTCGCCTCGCTTTCCCTTGCCTCGCTTTCTCTCGCCTCGCCTCCCTTTCCTCGCCTCGCCTCGCTTTCCCTCGCCTCGCTTTCCCTCGCCTCGCCTCGCCTCGGTTTCCCCTGCGTCGCCTTCCATCGCCTCGCCTCGCTTTCCCTCGCCTCGCCTCGCTTTCCCTCGCCTCGCTTTCCCTCGCCTCGCTTTCCCTCGCCTCGCCTCGCCTTCCCTCGCCTCACATCGCTTTCCCTCCCCTCGACTCGCTTTCCCCCGCCTCGCTTTGCCTCGCCTTCCCTCGCCTCGCTTTCCCTCCCCTTCCCTCGCCTCGCTTTCCCTCGCCTCGCCTCGCTTTTCCTCGCCTCACATCGCTTTCCCTCGCCTCGCCTCGCTTTCCCTCGCCTCGACTCGCCTTCCCTCGCCTCGCCTTCCCTCGCCTCGCCTCACATCGCTTTCCCTCGCCTCGCCTTCCCTTGCCTCGCTTTCCCTCACCTCGCTTTCTCTCGTTTCGCCTCGCCTCAGAATCCGTCGCCTCGCCTCGCTTTCCCCCGCCTCTCTTTGCCTCGCTTTGCCTCGCCTCGCTTTCCCCCGCCTTCCCTCCCCTCGTTTTCCATCAACTCGCTTTCCCTCGCCTCGCCTCGCTTACCCTCGCCTCGCCTCGCTTTCCCTCGCCTCGCTTTCCCTCGCTTTCCCTCGCCTCGCTTTCCCTCGCCTCGCCTCGGTTTCCCTCGCCTCGCCTCGGTTTCCCTCGCCTCGCCTCGGTTTCCCTCGCCTCACATCACTTTCCCTCGCCTCGCTTTCCTTCGCCTCGCTTTCCCTCGCCTCGCCTCGCTTTCCCTCGCCTCGCTTTCCCTCGCCTCGCTTTCCCTCGCCTCGCCTCGCTTTCCCTCGCCTCACATCGCTTTCCCTCCCCTCGACTCGCTTTCCCCCGCCTCGCTTTGCCTCGCCTTCCCTCGCCTCGCTTTCCCTCCCCTTCCCTCGCCTCGCCTTCCCTCGCCTCGCCTTCCCTCGCCTCGCCTCACATCGCTTTCCCTCGCCTCGCCTCGCTTTCCCTCGCCTCGACTCGCCTTCCCTCGCCTCGCCTTCCCTCGCCTCGCCTCACATCGCTTTCCCTCGCCTCGCCTTCCCTTGCCTCGCTTTCCCTCACCTCGCTTTCTCTCGTTTCGCCTCGCCTCAGAATCCGTCGCCTCGCCTCTCTTTCCCCCGCCTCTCTTTGCCTCGCTTTGCCTCGCCTCGCTTTCCCCCGCCTTCCCTCGCCTCGTTTTCCATCACCTCGCTTTCCCTCGCCTCGCCTCGCTTACCCTCGCCTCGCCTCGCTTTCCCTCGCCTCGCTTTCCCTCGCTTTCCCTGGCCTCGCTTTCCCTCGCCTCGCCTCGCTTACCCTCGCCTCGCCTCGCTTTACCTCGCCTCGCTTTCCCTCGCTTTCCCTCGCCTCGCTTTCCCTCGCCTCACATCACTTTCCCTCGCCTTGCTTTCCTTCGCCTCGCTTTCCCTCGCCTCGCCTTCCCTCGCCTCGCTTTCCCTCGCCTCGCCTTCCCTCGCCTCGCCTCCATTTCCCTCATCTCGCCTCCCTTTCCCTCGCCTCACATCGCTTTCCCTCGCCTCGCTTTCCCTCACCTCCCGCGCTTTCCCTTGCCTCGCCTTCCCTCGCCTCCCCTTCCCTCGCCTCGCCTTCCCTCGCCTCGCTTTCCCTCGCCGCGCCTCGCTTTCCCTCGCCTCACATCGATTTCCCTCGCCTCGCCTCGCTTTCCCTCGCCTCGCTTTCCCTCGCCTGGCTTTCCCTCGCCTCGCCTCCCCTTCCCTCGCCTCGCCTTCCCTCGCCTGGCCTCACATCGCTTTCCCTCGCTTCGACTCGCTTTCCCCCGCCTCGCTTTGCCTCGCCTTGCCTCGCCTCGCTTTCCCTCGCCTTCCCTCGCCTCGCTTTCCCTCGCCTCGCCTCGCTTTCCCTCACCTCGCTTTCCCTCGTTTCGCCTCGCCTCGCTTTCCCTCGCCTATCCTCGCTTTCCCCCGCCTCGCTTTGCCTCGCCTTCCCTCGCCTCGCTTTCCATCACCTCGCTTTCCCTCGCCTCGCCTCCCTTTCCCTCGCCTCGCTTTCCCTCGCCTCGCCTCTCTTTCCCTCGCCTCGCCTCTCTTTCCCTCGCCTCACTTTCCCTCGCCTCGCCTCGCATCGGTTTCCCCTGCGTCGCCTTCCCTCGCCTCGCCTCGCTTTCCCTCTCCTCGCCTCGCCTTCCCTCGCCTCGCCTCGCTTTCCCTCTCCTCGCCTCGCTTTCCCTCGCCTCGCCTCGCTTTCCCTTGACTCGCTTTCCCTCGCCTCGCCTCGCTTTCCCTCGCCTCGCCTCGCTTTCCCTCGCCTCGCCTCGCTTTCCCTCGCCTCGCTTTCCCTCGCCTCGCCTTCCCTCGCCTCGCCTCACATCGCTTTCCCTCGCCTCGCCTTCCCTTGCCTCGCTTTCCCTCACCTCGCTTTCTCTCGTTTCGCCTCGCCTCAGAATCCGTCGCCTCGCCTCGCTTTCCCCCGCCTCTCTTTGCCTCGCTTTGCCTCGCCTCGCTTTCCCCCGCCTTCCCTCGCCTCGTTTTCCATCAACTCGCCTTCCCTCGCCTCGCCTCGCTTACCCTCGCCTCGCCTCGCTTTCCCTCGCCTCGCTTTCCCTCGCTTTCCCTCGCCTCGGTTTCCCTCGCCTCGCCTCGGTTTCCCTCGCCTCGCCTCCCTTTCCCTCGCCTCACATCACTTTCCCTCGCCTCGCTTTCCCTCGCCTCGCCTTCCCTCGCCTCGCCTTCCCTCGCCTCGCCTTCCCTCGCCTCGCCTTCCCTCGCCTCGCCTCCATTTCCCTCATCTCGCCTCCCTTTCCCTCGCCTCACATCGCTTTCCCTCGCCTCGCTTTCCCTCACCTCCCGCGCTTTCCCTTGCCTCGCCTTCCCTCGCCTCGCCTTCCCTCGCCTCGCCTTCCCTCGCCTCGCTTTCCCTCGCCTCGCCTCGCTTTCCCTCGCCTCGCCTCGCCTTCCCTCGCCTCGCCTCGCCATCCCTCGCCTCGCCTCGCCTGGCTTTCCCTTGCCTCGCCTCGCCTCGCCTCGCCTCGCTTGCTTTCCCTCGCCTCCCCTCGCCTCCCTTTCCTCGCCTCGCCTCGCTTTCCCTCGCCTCGCCTCTCTTTCCCTCGCCTCGCCTCGCTTTCCCTCGCCTGGCCTCGCTTTCCCTCGCCTCGCCTCTCTTTCCCTCGCCTCGCCTCCCTTTCCTCGCCTCGCCTCGCTTTCCCTCGCCTCGACTCGCTTTCTCTCGCCTCCCCTCCCTTTCCTTGCCTCGCCTCGCTTTCCCTTGCCTCGCTTTCTCTCGCCTCGCCTCCCTTTCCTCGCCTCGCCTCGCTTTCCCTCGCCTCGCTTTCCCTCGCCTCGCCTCGCCTCGGTTTCCCCTGCGTCGCCTTACATCGCCTCGCCTCGCTTTCCCTCGCCTCGCCTCTGTTTCCCTCGCCTCGCCTCCCTTTCCTCGCCTCGCCTCGCTTTCCCTCGCCTCGACTCGCTTTCTCTCGCCTCCCCTCCCTTTCCTTGCCTCGCCTCGCTTTCCCTTGCCTCGCTTTCTCTCGCCTCGCCTCCCTTTCCTCGCCTCGCCTCGCTTTCCCTCGCCTCGCTTTCCCTCGCCTCGCCTCGCCTCGGTTTCCCCTGCGTCGCCTTCCATCGCCTCGCCTCGCTTTCCCTCGCCTCGCCTCGCTTTCCCTCGCCTCGACTCGCCTTCCCTCGCCTCGCCTTCCCTCGCCTCGCCTCACATCGCTTTCCCTCGCCTCGCCTTCCCTTGCCTCGCTTTCCCTCACCTCGCTTTCTCTCGTTTCGCCTCGCCTCAGAATCCGTCGCCTCGCCTCGCTTTCCCCCGCCTCTCTTTGCCTCGCTTTGCCTCGCCTCGCTTTCCCCCGCCTTCCCTCCCCTCGTTTTCCATCAACTCGCTTTCCCTCGCCTCGCCTCGCTTACCCTCGCGTCGCCTCGCTTTCCCTCGCCTCGCTTTCCCTCGCTTTCCCTCGCCTCGCTTTCCCTCGCCTCGCCTAGGTTTCCCTCGCCTCGCCTCGGTTTCCCTCGCCTCGCCTCGGTTTCCCTCGCCTCACATCACTTTCCCTCGCCTCGCTTTCCTTCGCCTCGCTTTCCCTCGCCTCGCCTCGCTTTCCCTCGCCTCGCTTTCCCTCGCCTCGCTTTCCCTCGCCTCGCCTCGCCTTCCCTCGCCTCACATCGCTTTCCCTCCCCTCGACTCGCTTTCCCCCGCCTCGCTTTGCCTCGCCTTCCCTCGCCTCGCTTTCCCTCCCCTTCCCTCGCCTCGCCTTCCCTCGCCTCGCCTTCCCTCGCCTCGCCTCACATCGCTTTCCCTCGCCTCGCCTCGCTTTCCCTCGCCTCGACTCGCCTTCCCTCGCCTCGCCTTCCCTCGCCTCGCCTCACATCGCTTTCCCTCGCCTCGCCTTCCCTTGCCTCGCTTTCCCTCACCTCGCTTTCTCTCGTTTCGCCTCGCCTCAGAATCCGTCGCCTCGCCTCGCTTTCCCCCGCCTCTCTTTGCCTCGCTTTGCCTCGCCTCGCTTTCCCCCGCCTTCCCTCGCCTCGTTTTCCATCACCTCGCTTTCCCTCGCCTCGCCTCGCTTACCCTCGCCTCGCCTCGCTTTCCCTCGCCTCGCTTTCCCTCGCTTTCCCTGGCCTCGCTTTCCCTCGCCTCGCCTCGCTTACCCTCGCCTCGCCTCGCTTTACCTCGCCTCGCTTTCCCTCGCTTTCCCTCGCCTCGCTTTCCCTCGCCTCACATCACTTTCCCTCGCCTTGCTTTCCTTCGCCTCGCTTTCCCTCGCCTCGCCTTCCCTCGCCTCGCTTTCCCTCGCCTCGCCTTCCCTCGCCTCGCCTCCATTTCCCTCATCTCGCCTCCCTTTCCCTCGCCTCACATCGCTTTCTCTCGCCTCGCTTTCCCTTGCCTCGCCTTCCCTCGCCTCCCCTTCCCTCGCCTCGCCTTCCCTCGCCTCGCTTTCCCTCGCCGCGCCTCGCTTTCCCTCGCCTCACATCGATTTCCCTCGCCTCGCCTCGCTTTCCCTCGCCTCGCTTTCCCTCGCCTGGCTTTCCCTCGCCTCGCCTCCCCTTCCCTCGCCTCGCCTTCCCTCGCCTCGCCTCACATCGCTTTCCCTCGCTTCGACTCGCTTTCCCCCGCCTCGCTTTGCCTCGCCTTCCCTCGCCTCGCTTTCCCTCGCCTTCCCTCGCCTCGCTTTCCCTCGCCTCGCCTCTCTTTCCCTCGCCTCGCCTCTCTTTCCCTCGCCTCACTTTCCCTCGCCTCGCCTCGCATCGGTTTCCCCTGCGTCGCCTTCCCTCGCCTCGCCTCGCTTTCCCTCTCCTCGCCTCGCCTTCCCTCGCCTCGCCTCGCTTTCCCTCTCCTCGCCTCGCTTTCCCTCGCCTCGCCTCGCTTTCCCTCGCCTCGCCTCGCTTTCCCTCGCCTCGCTTTCCCTCGCCTCGCCTTCCCTCGCCTCGCCTCACATCGCTTTCCCTCGCCTCGCCTTCCCTTGCCTCGCTTTCCCTCACCTCGCTTTCTCTCGTTTCGCCTCGCCTCAGAATCCGTCGCCTCGCCTCGCTTTCCCCCGCCTCTCTTTGCCTCGCTTTGCCTCGCCTCGCTTTCCCCGCCTTCCCTCGCCTCGTTTTCCATCAACTCGCCTTCCCTCGCCTCGCCTCGCTTACCCTCGCCTCGCCTCGCTTTCCCTCGCCTCGCTTTCCCTCGCTTTCCCTCGCCTCGCTTTCCCTCGCCTCGCCTCGGTTTCCCTCGCCTCGCCTCGGTTTCCCTCGCCTCGCCTCCCTTTCCCTCGCCTCACATCACTTTCCCTCGCCTCGCTTTCCCTCGCCTCGCCTTCCCTCGCCTCGCCTTCCCTCGCCTCGCCTTCCCTCGCCTCGCCTTCCCTCGCCTCGCCTCCATTTCCCTCATCTCGCCTCCCTTTCCCTCGCCTCACATCGCTTTCCCTCGCCTCGCTTTCCCTCACCTCCCGCGCTTTCCCTCGCCTCGCCTTCCCTCGCCTCGCCTTCCCTCGCCTCGCCTTCCCTCGCCTCGCTTTCCCTCGCCTCGCCTCGCTTTCCCTCGCCTCGCCTCGCCTTCCCTCGCCTCGCCTCGCCATCCCTCGCCTCGCCTCGCCTGGCTTTCCCTTGCCTCGCCTCGCCTCGCCTCGCCTCGCTTGCTTTCCCTCGCCTCCCCTCGCCTCCCTTTCCTCGCCTCGCCTCGCTTTCCCTCGCCTCGCCTCTCTTTCCCTCGCCTCGCCTCGCTTTCCCTCGCCTGGCCTCGCTTTCCCTCGCCTCGCCTCTCTTTCCCTCGCCTCGCCTCCCTTTCCTCGCCTCGCCTCGCTTTCCCTCGCCTCGACTCGCTTTCTCTCGCCTCCCCTCCCTTTCCTTGCCTCGCCTCGCTTTCCCTTGCCTCGCTTTCTCTCGCCTCGCCTCCCTTTCCTCGCCTCGCCTCGCTTTCCCTCGCCTCGCTTTCCCTCGCCTCGCCTCGCCTCGGTTTCCCCTGCGTCGCCTTCCATCGCCTCGCCTCGCTTTCCCTCGCCTCGCCTCTGTTTCCCTCGCCTCGCCTCCCTTTCCTCGCCTCGCCTCGCTTTCCCTCGCCTCGACTCGCTTTCTCTCGCCTCCCCTCCCTTTCCTTGCCTCGCCTCGCTTTCCCTTGCCTCGCTTTCTCTCGCCTCGCCTCCCTTTCCTCGCCTCGCCTCGCTTTCCCTCGCCTCGCTTTCCCTCGCCTCGCCTCGCCTCGGTTTCCCCTGCGTCGCCTTCCATCGCCTCGCCTCGCTTTCCCTCGCCTCGCCTCGCTTTCCCTCGCCTCGCTTTCCCTCGCCTCGCTTTCCCTCGCCTCGCCTCGCCTTCCCTCGCCTCACATCGCTTTCCCTCCCCTCGACTCGCTTTCCCCCGCCTCGCTTTGCCTCGCCTTCCCTCGCCTCGCTTTCCCTCCCCTTCCCTCGCCTCGCTTTCCCTCGCCTCGCCTCGCTTTCCCTCGCCTCACATCGCTTTCCCTCGCCTCGCCTCGCTTTCCCTCGCCTCGACTCGCCTTCCCTCGCCTCGCCTTCCCTCGCCTCGCCTCACATCGCTTTCCCTCGCCTCGCCTTCCCTTGCCTCGCTTTCCCTCACCTCGCTTTCTCTCGTTTCGCCTCGCCTCAGAATCCGTCGCCTCGCCTCGCTTTCCCCCGCCTCTCTTTGCCTCGCTTTGCCTCGCCTCGCTTTCCCCCGCCTTCCCTCGCCTCGTTTTCCATCAACTCGCTTTCCCTCGCCTCGCCTCGCTTACCCTCGCCTCGCCTCGCTTTCCCTCGCCTCGCTTTCCCTCGCTTTCCCTCGCCTCGCTTTCCCTCGCCTCGCCTCGCTTACCCTCGCCTCGCCTCGCTTTACCTCGCCTCGCTTTCCCTCGCTTTCCCTCGCCTCGCTTTCCATCGCCTCACATCACTTTCCCTCGCCTCGCTTTCCTTCGCCTCGCTTTCCCTCGCCTCGCCTTCCCTCGCCTCGCTTTCCCTCGCCTCGCCTTCCCTCGCCTCGCCTTCCCTCGCCTCGCCTTCCCTCGCCTCGCCTCCATTTCCCTCATCTCGCCTCCCTTTCCCTCGCCTCACATCGCTTTCCCTCGCCTCGCTTTCCCTCACCTCCCGCGCTTTCCCTTGCCTCGCCTTCCCTCGCCTCCCCTTCCCTCGCCTCGCCTTCCCTCGCCTCGCTTTCCCTCGCCGCGCCTCGCTTTCCCTTCCCTCGCCTCGCTTTCCCTCGCCTCGCTTTCCCTCGCCTGGCTTTCCCTCGCCTCGCCTCCCCTTCCCTCGCCTCGCCTTCCCTCGCCTCGCCTCACATCGCTTTCCCTCGCTTCGACTCGCTTTCCCCCGCCTCGCTTTGCCTCGCCTTCCCTCGCCTCGCTTTCCCTCGCCTTCCCTCGCCTCGCTTTCCCTCGCCTCGCCTCGCTTTCCCTCACCTCGCTTTCCCTCGTTTCGCCTCGCCTCGCTTTCCCTCGCCTCTCCTCGCTTTCCCCCGCCTCGCTTTGCCTCGCCTTCCCTCGCCTCGCTTTCCATCACCTCGCTTTCCCTCGCATCGCCTCGCTTACCCTCGCCTCTCCTCGCTGTCCCTCGCCTCGCCTTCCCTCGCCTCGCCTCGCCTGGCTTTCCCTTGCCTCGCCTCGCTTTCCCTCGCCTCGCCTCCCTTTCCCTCGCCTCGCTTTCCCTCGCCTCGCCTCTCTTTCCCTCGCCTCGCCTCTCTTTCCCTCGCCTCACTTTCCCTCGCCTCGCCTCGCATCGGTTTCCCCTGCGTCGCCTTCCCTCGCCTCGCCTCGCTTTCCCTCGCCTCGCCTCGCTTTCCCTCGCCTCGCCTCGCTTTCCCTCGCCTCGCCTCCCTTTCCCTCGCCTCACATCACTTTCCCTCGCCTCGCTTTCCCTCGCCTCGCCTTCCCTCGCCTCGCCTTCCCTCGCCTCGCCTTCCCTCGCCTCGCCTTCCCTCGCCTCGCCTCCATTTCCCTCATCTCGCCTCCCTTTCCCTCGCCTCACATCGCTTTCCCTCGCCTCGCTTTCCCTCACCTCCCGCGCTTTCCCTTGCCTCGCCTTCCCTCGCCTCGCCTTCCCTCGCCTCGCCTTCCCTCGCCTCGCCTTCCCTCGCCTCGCCTTCCCTCGCCTCGCTTTCCCTCGCCTCGCCTCGCTTTCCCTCGCCTCGCCTCGCCTTCCCTCGCCTCGCCTCGCCATCCCTCGCCTCGCCTCGCCTGGCTTTCCCTTGCCTCGCCTCGCCTCGCCTCGCCTCGCTTGCTTTCCCTCGCCTCCCCTCGCCTCCCTTTCCTCGCCTCGCCTCGCTTTCCCTCGCCTCGCCTCTCTTTCCCTCGCCTCGCCTCGCTTTCCCTCGCCTGGCCTCGCTTTCCCTCGCCTCGCCTCTCTTTCCCTCGCCTCGCCTCCCTTTCCTCGCCTCGCCTCGCTTTCCCTCGCCTCGACTCGCTTTCTCTCGCCTCCCCTCCCTTTCCTTGCCTCGCCTCGCTTTCCCTTGCCTCGCTTTCTCTCGCCTCGCCTCCCTTTCCTCGCCTCGCCTCGCTTTCCCTCGCCTCGCTTTCCCTCGCCTCGCCTCGCCTCGGTTTCCCCTGCGTCGCCTTCCATCGCCTCGCCTCGCTTTCCCTCGCCTCGCCTCTGTTTCCCTCGCCTCGCCTCCCTTTCCTCGCCTCGCCTCGCTTTCCCTCGCCTCGACTCGCTTTCTCTCGCCTCCCCTCCCTTTCCTTGCCTCGCCTCGCTTTCCCTTGCCTCGCTTTCTCTCGCCTCGCCTCCCTTTCCTCGCCTCGCCTCGCTTTCCCTCGCCTCGCTTTCCCTCGCTTTCCCTCGCCTCGCTTTCCCTCGCCTCGCCTCGGTTTCCCTCGCCTCGCCTCGGTTTCCCTCGCCTCGCCTCGGTTTCCCTCGCCTCACATCACTTTCCCTCGCCTCGCTTTCCTTCGCCTCGCTTTCCCTCGCCTCGCCTCGCTTTCCCTCGCCTCGCTTTCCCTCGCCTCGCTTTCCCTCGCCTCGCCTCGCTTTCCCTCGCCTCACATCGCTTTCCCTCCCCTCGACTCGCTTTCCCCCGCCTCGCTTTCCCTCGCCTTCCCTCGCCTCGCTTTCCCTCCCCTTCCCTCGCCTCGCCTTCCCTCGCCTCGCCTTCCCTCGCCTCGCCTCACATCGCTTTCCCTCGCCTCGCCTCGCTTTCCCTCGCCTCGACTCGCCTTCCCTCGCCTCGCCTTCCCTCGCCTCGCCTCACATCGCTTTCCCTCGCCTCGCCTTCCCTTGCCTCGCTTTCCCTCACCTCGCTTTCTCTCGTTTCGCCTCGCCTCAGAATCCGTCGCCTCGCCTCTCTTTCCCCCGCCTCTCTTTGCCTCGCTTTGCCTCGCCTCGCTTTCCCCCGCCTTCCCTCGCCTCGTTTTCCATCACCTCGCTTTCCCTCGCCTCGCCTCGCTTACCCTCGCCTCGCCTCGCTTTCCCTCGCCTCGCTTTCCCTCGCTTTCCCTGGCCTCGCTTTCCCTCGCCTCGCCTCGCTTACCCTCGCCTCGCCTCGCTTTACCTCGCCTCGCTTTCCCTCGCTTTCCCTCGCCTCGCTTTCCCTCGCCTCACATCACTTTCCCTCGCCTTGCTTTCCTTCGCCTCGCTTTCCCTCGCCTCGCCTTCCCTCGCCTCGCTTTCCCTCGCCTCGCCTTCCCTCGCCTCGCCTCCATTTCCCTCATCTCGCCTCCCTTTCCCTCGCCTCACATCGCTTTCCCTCGCCTCGCTTTCCCTCACCTCCCGCGCTTTCCCTTGCCTCGCCTTCCCTCGCCTCCCCTTCCCTCGCCTCGCCTTCCCTCGCCTCGCTTTCCCTCGCCGCGCCTCGCTTTCCCTCGCCTCACATCGATTTCCCTCGCCTCGCCTCGCTTTCCCTCGCCTCGCTTTCCCTCGCCTGGCTTTCCCTCGCCTCGCCTCCCCTTCCCTCGCCTCGCCTTCCCTCGCCTCGCCTCACATCGCTTTCCCTCGCTTCGACTCGCTTTCCCCCGCCTCGCTTTGCCTCGCCTTGCCTCGCCTCGCTTTCCCTCGCCTTCCCTCGCCTCGCTTTCCCTCGCCTCGCCTCGCTTTCCCTCACCTCGCTTTCCCTCGTTTCGCCTCGCCTCGCTTTCCCTCGCCTATCCTCGCTTTCCCCCGCCTCGCTTTGCCTCGCCTTCCCTCGCCTCGCTTTCCATCACCTCGCTTTCCCTCGCCTCGCCTCCCTTTCCCTCGCCTCGCTTTCCCTCGCCTCGCCTCTCTTTCCCTCGCCTCGCCTCTCTTTCCCTCGCCTCACTTTCCCTCGCCTCGCCTCGCATCGGTTTCCCCTGCGTCGCCTTCCCTCGCCTCGCCTCGCTTTCCCTCTCCTCGCCTCGCCTTCCCTCGCCTCGCCTCGCTTTCCCTCTCCTCGCCTCGCTTTCCCTCGCCTCGCCTCGCTTTCCCTTGACTCGCTTTCCCTCGCCTCGCCTCGCTTTCCCTCGCCTCGCCTCGCTTTCCCTCGCCTCGCCTCGCTTTCCCTCGCCTCGCTTTCCCTCGCCTCGCCTTCCCTCGCCTCGCCTCACATCGCTTTCCCTCGCCTCGCCTTCCCTTGCCTCGCTTTCCCTCACCTCGCTTTCTCTCGTTTCGCCTCGCCTCAGAATCCGTCGCCTCGCCTCGCTTTCCCCCGCCTCTCTTTGCCTCGCTTTGCCTCGCCTCGCTTTCCCCCGCCTTCCCTCGCCTCGTTTTCCATCAACTCGCCTTCCCTCGCCTCGCCTCGCTTACCCTCGCCTCGCCTCGCTTTCCCTCGCCTCGCTTTCCCTCGCTTTCCCTCGCCTCGCTTTCCCTCGCCTCGCCTCGGTTTCCCTCGCCTCGCCTCCCTTTCCCTCGCCTCACATCACTTTCCCTCGCCTCGCTTTCCCTCGCCTCGCCTTCCCTCGCCTCGCCTTCCCTCGCCTCGCCTTCCCTCGCCTCGCCTCGCTTTCCCTCGCCTCGCCTCGCCTTCCCTCGCCTCGCCTCGCCATCCCTCGCCTCGCCTCGCCTGGCTTTCCCTTGCCTCGCCTCGCCTCGCCTCGCCTCGCTTGCTTTCCCTCGCCTCCCCTCGCCTCCCTTTCCTCGCCTCGCCTCGCTTTCCCTCGCCTCGCCTCTCTTTCCCTCGCCTCGCCTCGCTTTCCCTCGCCTGGCCTCGCTTTCCCTCGCCTCGCCTCTCTTTCCCTCGCCTCGCCTCCCTTTCCTCGCCTCGCCTCGCTTTCCCTCGCCTCGACTCGCTTTCTCTCGCCTCCCCTCCCTTTCCTTGCCTCGCCTCGCTTTCCCTTGCCTCGCTTTCTCTCGCCTCGCCTCCCTTTCCTCGCCTCGCCTCGCTTTCCCTCGCCTCGCTTTCCCTCGCCTCGCCTCGCCTCGGTTTCCCCTGCGTCGCCTTACATCGCCTCGCCTCGCTTTCCCTCGCCTCGCCTCTGTTTCCCTCGCCTCGCCTCCCTTTCCTCGCCTCGCCTCGCTTTCCCTCGCCTCGACTCGCTTTCTCTCGCCTCCCCTCCCTTTCCTTGCCTCGCCTCGCTTTCCCTTGCCTCGCTTTCTCTCGCCTCGCCTCCCTTTCCTCGCCTCGCCTCGCTTTCCCTCGCCTCGCTTTCCCTCGCCTCGCCTCGCCTCGGTTTCCCCTGCGTCGCCTTCCATCGCCTCGCCTCGCTTTCCCTCGCCTCGCCTCGCTTTCCCTCGCCTCGACTCGCCTTCCCTCGCCTCGCCTTCCCTCGCCTCGCCTCACATCGCTTTCCCTCGCCTCGCCTTCCCTTGCCTCGCTTTCCCTCACCTCGCTTTCTCTCGTTTCGCCTCGCCTCAGAATCCGTCGCCTCGCCTCGCTTTCCCCCGCCTCTCTTTGCCTCGCTTTGCCTCGCCTCGCTTTCCCCCGCCTTCCCTCCCCTCGTTTTCCATCAACTCGCTTTCCCTCGCCTCGCCTCGCTTACCCTCGCGTCGCCTCGCTTTCCCTCGCCTCGCTTTCCCTCGCTTTCCCTCGCCTCGCTTTCCCTCGCCTCGCCTAGGTTTCCCTCGCCTCGCCTCGGTTTCCCTCGCCTCGCCTCGGTTTCCCTCGCCTCACATCACTTTCCCTCGCCTCGCTTTCCTTCGCCTCGCTTTCCCTCGCCTCGCCTCGCTTTCCCTCGCCTCGCTTTCCCTCGCCTCGCTTTCCCTCGCCTCGCCTCGCCTTCCCTCGCCTCACATCGCTTTCCCTCCCCTCGACTCGCTTTCCCCCGCCTCGCTTTGCCTCGCCTTCCCTCGCCTCGCTTTCCCTCCCCTTCCCTCGCCTCGCCTTCCCTCGCCTCGCCTTCCCTCGCCTCGCCTCACATCGCTTTCCCTCGCCTCGCCTCGCTTTCCCTCGCCTCGACTCGCCTTCCCTCGCCTCGCCTTCCCTCGCCTCGCCTCACATCGCTTTCCCTCGCCTCGCCTTCCCTTGCCTCGCTTTCCCTCACCTCGCTTTCTCTCGTTTCGCCTCGCCTCAGAATCCGTCGCCTCGCCTCGCTTTCCCCCGCCTCTCTTTGCCTCGCTTTGCCTCGCCTCGCTTTCCCCCGCCTTCCCTCGCCTCGTTTTCCATCACCTCGCTTTCCCTCGCCTCGCCTCGCTTACCCTCGCCTCGCCTCGCTTTCCCTCGCCTCGCTTTCCCTCGCTTTCCCTGGCCTCGCTTTCCCTCGCCTCGCCTCGCTTACCCTCGCCTCGCCTCGCTTTACCTCGCCTCGCTTTCCCTCGCTTTCCCTCGCCTCGCTTTCCCTCGCCTCACATCACTTTCCCTCGCCTTGCTTTCCTTCGCCTCGCTTTCCCTCGCCTCGCCTTCCCAAGCCTCGCTTTCCCTCGCCTCGCCTTCCCTCGCCTCGCCTCCATTTCCCTCATCTCGCCTCCCTTTCCCTCGCCTCACATCGCTTTCTCTCGCCTCGCTTTCCCTCACCTCCCGCGCTTTCCCTTGCCTCGCCTTCCCTCGCCTCCCCTTCCCTCGCCTCGCCTTCCCTCGCCTCGCTTTCCCTCGCCGCGCCTCGCTTTCCCTCGCCTCACATCGATTTCCCTCGCCTCGCCTCGCTTTCCCTCGCCTCGCTTTCCCTCGCCTGGCTTTCCCTCGCCTCGCCTCCCCTTCCCTCGCCTCGCCTTCCCTCGCCTCGCCTCACATCGCTTTCCCTCGCTTCGACTCGCTTTCCCCCGCCTCGCTTTGCCTCGCCTTCCCTCGCCTCGCTTTCCCTCGCCTTCCCTCGCCTCGCTTTCCCTCGCCTCGCCTCTCTTTCCCTCGCCTCGCCTCTCTTTCCCTCGCCTCACTTTCCCTCGCCTCGCCTCGCATCGGTTTCCCCTGCGTCGCCTTCCCTCGCCTCGCCTCGCTTTCCCTCGCCTCGCCTCGCCTTCCCTCGCCTCGCCTCGCTTTCCCTCTCCTCGCCTCGCTTTCCCTCGCCTCGCCTCGCTTTCCCTCGCCTCGCCTCGCTTTCCCTCGCCTCGCTTTCCCTCGCCTCGCCTTCCCTCGCCTCGCCTCACATCGCTTTCCCTCGCCTCGCCTTCCCTTGCCTCGCTTTCCCTCACCTCGCTTTCTCTCGTTTCGCCTCGCCTCAGAATCCGTCGCCTCGCCTCGCTTTCCCCCGCCTCTCTTTGCCTCGCTTTGCCTCGCCTCGCTTTCCCCGCCTTCCCTCGCCTCGTTTTCCATCAACTCGCCTTCCCTCGCCTCGCCTCGCTTACCCTCGCCTCGCCTCGCTTTCCCTCGCCTCGCTTTCCCTCGCTTTCCCTCGCCTCGCTTTCCCTCGCCTCGCCTCGGTTTCCCTCACCTCGCCTCGGTTTCCCTCGCCTCGCCTCCCTTTCCCTCGCCTCACATCACTTTCCCTCGCCTCGCTTTCCCTCGCCTCGCCTTCCCTCGCCTCGCCTTCCCTCGCCTCGCCTTCCCTCGCCTCGCCTTCCCTCGCCTCGCCTCCATTTCCCTCATCTCGCCTCCCTTTCCCTCGCCTCACATCGCTTTCCCTCGCCTCGCTTTCCCTCACCTCCCGCGCTTTCCCTTGCCTCGCCTTCCCTCGCCTCGCCTTCCCTCGCCTCGCCTTCCCTCGCCTCGCTTTCCCTCGCCTCGCCTCGCTTTCCCTCGCCTCGCCTCGCCTTCCCTCGCCTCGCCTCGCCATCCCTCGCCTCGCCTCGCCTGGCTTTCCCTTGCCTCGCCTCGCCTCGCCTCGCCTCGCTTGCTTTCCCTCGCCTCCCCTCGCCTCCCTTTCCTCGCCTCGCCTCGCTTTCCCTCGCCTCGCCTCTCTTTCCCTCGCCTCGCCTCGCTTTCCCTCGCCTGGCCTCGCTTTCCCTCGCCTCGCCTCTCTTTCCCTCGCCTCGCCTCCCTTTCCTCGCCTCGCCTCGCTTTCCCTCGCCTCGACTCGCTTTCTCTCGCCTCCCCTCCCTTTCCTTGCCTCGCCTCGCTTTCCCTTGCCTCGCTTTCTCTCGCCTCGCCTCCCTTTCCTCGCCTCGCCTCGCTTTCCCTCGCCTCGCTTTCCCTCGCCTCGCCTCGCCTCGGTTTCCCCTGCGTCGCCTTCCATCGCCTCGCCTCGCTTTCCCTCGCCTCGCCTCTGTTTCCCTCGCCTCGCCTCCCTTTCCTCGCCTCGCCTCGCTTTCCCTCGCCTCGACTCGCTTTCTCTCGCCTCCCCTCCCTTTCCTTGCCTCGCCTCGCTTTCCCTTGCCTCGCTTTCTCTCGCCTCGCCTCCCTTTCCTCGCCTCGCCTCGCTTTCCCTCGCCTCGCTTTCCCTCGCCTCGCCTCGCCTCGGTTTCCCCTGCGTCGCCTTCCATCGCCTCGCCTCGCTTTCCCTCGCCTCGCCTCGCTTTCCCTCGCCTCGCTTTCCCTCGCCTCGCTTTCCCTCGCCTCGCCTCGCCTTCCCTCGCCTCACATCGCTTTCCCTCCCCTCGACTCGCTTTCCCCCGCCTCGCTTTGCCTCGCCTTCCCTCGCCTCGCTTTCCCTCCCCTTCCCTCGCCTCGCTTTCCCTCGCCTCGCCTCGCTTTCCCTCGCCTCACATCGCTTTCCCTCGCCTCGCCTCGCTTTCCCTCGCCTCGACTCGCCTTCCCTCGCCTCGCCTTCCCTCGCCTCGCCTCACATCGCTTTCCCTCGCCTCGCCTTCCCTTGCCTCGCTTTCCCTCACCTCGCTTTCTCTCGTTTCGCCTCGCCTCAGAATCCGTCGCCTCGCCTCGCTTTCCCCCGCCTCTCTTTGCCTCGCTTTGCCTCGCCTCGCTTTCCCCCGCCTTCCCTCGCCTCGTTTTCCATCAACTCGCTTTCCCTCGCCTCGCCTCGCTTACCCTCGCCTCGCCTCGCTTTCCCTCGCCTCGCTTTCCCTCGCTTTCCCTCGCCTCGCTTTCCCTCGCCTCGCCTCGCTTACCCTCGCCTCGCCTCGCTTTACCTCGCCTCGCTTTCCCTCGCTTTCCCTCGCCTCGCTTTCCATCGCCTCACATCACTTTCCCTCGCCTCGCTTTCCTTCGCCTCGCTTTCCCTCGCCTCGCCTTCCCTCGCCTCGCTTTCCCTCGCCTCGCCTTCCCTCGCCTCGCCTTCCCTCGCCTCGCCTTCCCTCGCCTCGCCTCCATTTCCCTCATCTCGCCTCCCTTTCCCTCGCCTCACATCGCTTTCCCTCGCCTCGCTTTCCCTCACCTCCCGCGCTTTCCCTTGCCTCGCCTTCCCTCGCCTCCCCTTCCCTCGCCTCGCCTTCCCTCGCCTCGCTTTCCCTCGCCGCGCCTCGCTTTCCCTTCCCTCGCCTCGCTTTCCCTCGCCTCGCTTTCCCTCGCCTGGCTTTCCCTCGCCTCGCCTCCCCTTCCCTCGCCTCGCCTTCCCTCGCCTCGCCTCACATCGCTTTCCCTCGCTTCGACTCGCTTTCCCCCGCCTCGCTTTGCCTCGCCTTCCCTCGCCTCGCTTTCCCTCGCCTTCCCTCGCCTCGCTTTCCCTCGCCTCGCCTCGCTTTCCCTCACCTCGCTTTCCCTCGTTTCGCCTCGACTCGCTTTCCCTCGCCTCTCCTCGCTTTCCCCCGCCTCGCTTTGCCTCGCCTTCCCTCGCCTCGCTTTCCATCACCTCGCTTTCCCTCGCATCGCCTCGCTTACCCTCGCCTCTCCTCGCTGTCCCTCGCCTCGCCTTCCCTCGCCTCGCCTCGCCTGGCTTTCCCTTGCCTCGCCTCGCTTTCCCTCGCCTCGCCTCCCTTTCCCTCGCCTCGCTTTCCCTCGCCTCGCCTCTCTTTCCCTCGCCTCGCCTCTCTTTCCCTCGCCTCACTTTCCCTCGCCTCGCCTCGCATCGGTTTCCCCTGCGTCGCCTTCCCTCGCCTCGCCTCGCTTTCCCTCGCCTCGCCTCGCTTTCCCTCGCCTCGCCTCGCTTTCCCTCGCCTCGCCTCCCTTTCCCTCGCCTCACATCACTTTCCCTCGCCTCGCTTTCCCTCGCCTCGCCTTCCCTCGCCTCGCCTTCCCTCGCCTCGCCTTCCCTCGCCTCGCCTTCCCTCGCCTCGCCTCCATTTCCCTCATCTCGCCTCCCTTTCCCTCGCCTCACATCGCTTTCCCTCGCCTCGCTTTCCCTCACCTCCCGCGCTTTCCCTTGCCTCGCCTTCCCTCGCCTCGCCTTCCCTCGCCTCGCCTTCCCTCGCCTCGCCTTCCCTCGCCTCGCCTTCCCTCGCCTCGCTTTCCCTCGCCTCGCCTCGCTTTCCCTCGCCTCGCCTCGCCTTCCCTCGCCTCGCCTCGCCATCCCTCGCCTCGCCTCGCCTGGCTTTCCCTTGCCTCGCCTCGCCTCGCCTCGCCTCGCTTGCTTTCCCTCGCCTCCCCTCGCCTCCCTTTCCTCGCCTCGCCTCGCTTTCCCTCGCCTCGCCTCTCTTTCCCTCGCCTCGCCTCGCTTTCCCTCGCCTGGCCTCGCTTTCCCTCGCCTCGCCTCTCTTTCCCTCGCCTCGCCTCCCTTTCCTCGCCTCGCCTCGCTTTCCCTCGCCTCGACTCGCTTTCTCTCGCCTCCCCTCCCTTTCCTTGCCTCGCCTCGCTTTCCCTTGCCTCGCTTTCTCTCGCCTCGCCTCCCTTTCCTCGCCTCGCCTCGCTTTCCCTCGCCTCGCTTTCCCTCGCCTCGCCTCGCCTCGGTTTCCCCTGCGTCGCCTTCCATCGCCTCGCCTCGCTTTCCCTCGCCTCGCCTCTGTTTCCCTCGCCTCGCCTCCCTTTCCTCGCCTCGCCTCGCTTTCCCTCGCCTCGACTCGCTTTCTCTCGCCTCCCCTCCCTTTCCTTGCCTCGCCTCGCTTTCCCTTGCCTCGCTTTCTCTCGCCTCGCCTCCCTTTCCTCGCCTCGCCTCGCTTTCCCTCGCCTCGCTTTCCCTCGCCTCGCCTCGCCTCGGTTTCCCCTGCGTCGCCTTCCATCGCCTCGCCTCGCTTTCCCTCGCCTCGCCTCGCTTTCCCTCGCCTCGCTTTCCCTCGCCTCGCTTTCCCTCGCCTCGCCTCGCCTTCCCTCGCCTCACATCGCTTTCCCTCCCCTCGACTCGCTTTCCCCCGCCTCGCTTTGCCTCGCCTTCCCTCGCCTCGCTTTCCCTCCCCTTCCCTCGCCTCGCTTTCCCTCGCCTCGCCTCGCTTTCCCTCGCCTCACATCGCTTTCCCTCGCCTCGCCTCGCTTTCCCTCGCCTCGACTCGCCTTCCCTCGCCTCGCCTTCCCTCGCCTCGCCTCACATCGCTTTCCCTCGCCTCGCCTTCCCTTGCCTCGCTTTCCCTCACCTCGCTTTCTCTCGTTTCGCCTCGCCTCAGAATCCGTCGCCTCGCCTCGCTTTCCCCCGCCTCTCTTTGCCTCGCTTTGCCTCGCCTCGCTTTCCCCCGCCTTCCCTCGCCTCGTTTTCCATCAACTCGCTTTCCCTCGCCTCGCCTCGCTTACCCTCGCCTCGCCTCGCTTTCCCTCGCCTCGCTTTCCCTCGCTTTCCCTCGCCTCGCTTTCCCTCGCCTCGCCTCGCCTTCCCTCGCCTCGCCTCACATCGCTTTCCCTCGCTTCGACTCGCTTTCCCCCGCCTCGCTTTGCCTCGCCTTCCCTCGCCTCGCTTTCCCTCGCCTTCCCTCGCCTCGCTTTCCCTCGCCTCGCCTCGCTTTCCCTCACCTCGCTTTCCCTCGTTTCGCCTCGCCTCGCTTTCCCTCGCCTCTCCTCGCTTTCCCCCGCCTCGCTTTGCCTCGCCTTCCCTCGCCTCGCTTTCCATCACCTCGCTTTCCCTCGCATCGCCTCGCTTACCCTCGCCTCTCCTCGCTGTCCCTCGCCTCGCCTTCCCTCGCCTCGCCTCGCCTGGCTTTCCCTTGCCTCGCCTCGCTTTCCCTCGCCTCGCCTCCCTTTCCCTCGCCTCGCTTTCCCTCGCCTCGCCTCTCTTTCCCTCGCCTCGCCTCTCTTTCCCTCGCCTCACTTTCCCTCGCCTCGCCTCGCATCGGTTTCCCCTGCGTCGCCTTCCCTCGCCTCGCCTCGCTTTCCCTCTCCTCGCCTCGCTTTCCCTCTCCTCGCCTCGCTTTCCCTCGCCTCGCTTTCCCTCGCCTCGCCTCGCTTTCCCTCGCCTCGCCTCGCTTTCCCTAGCCTCGCCTCGCTTTCCCTCGCCTCGCTTTCCCTCGCCTCGCCTTCCCTCGCCTCGCCTCACATCGCTTTCCCTCGCCTCGCCTTCCTTGCCTCGCTTTCCCTCACCTCGCTTTCTCTCGTTTCGCCTCGCCTCAGAATCCGTCGCCTCGCCTCGCTTTCCCCCGCCTCTCTTTGCCTCGCTTTGCCTCGCCTCGCTTTCCCCCGCCTTCCCTCGCCTCGTTTTCCATCAACTCGCTTTCCCTCGCCTCGCCTGGCTTACCCTCGCCTCGCCTCGCCTTCCCTCGCCTCGCCTTCCCTCGCCTCGCCTTCCCTCGCCTCGCTTTCCCTCGCCTCGCCTCGCTTTCCCTCGCCTCGCCTCGCCTTCCCTCGCCTCGCCTCGCCATCCCTCGCCTCGCCTCGCCTGGCTTTCCCTTGCCTCGCCTCGCCTCGCCTCGCCTCTCTTGCTTTCCCTCGCCTCCCCTCGCCTCCCTTTCCTCGCCTCGCCTCGCTTTCCCTCGCCTCGCCTCTCTTTCCCTCGCCTCGCCTCCCTTTCCTCGCCTCGCCTCGCTTTCCCTCGCCTCGACTCGCTTTCTCTCGCCTCCCTCCCTTTCCTTGCCTCGCCTCGCTTTCCCTTGCCTCGCTTTCTCTCGCCTCGCCTCCCTTTCCTCGCCTCGCCTCGCTTTCCCTCGCCTCGCTTTCCCTCGCCTCGCCTCGCCTCGGTTTCCCCTGCGTCGCCTTCCATCGCCTCGCCTCTCTTTCCCTCGCCTCGCCTCGCTTTCCCTCGCCTCGCCTCGCTTTCCCTCGCCTCGCCTCTGTTTCCCTCGCCTCGCCTCCCTTTCCTCGCCTCGCCTCGCTTTCCCTCGCCTCGCTTTCCCTCGCCTCGCCTCGCCTCGGTTTCCCCTGCGTCGCCTTCCATCGCCTCGCCTCGCTTTCCCTCGCCTCGCCTCGCTTTCCCTCGCCTCGCTTTCCCTCGCCTCGCTTTCCCTCGCCTCGCCTCGCCTTCCCTCGCCTCACATCGCTTTCCCTCCCCTCGACTCGCTTTCCCCCGCCTCGCTTTGCCTCGCCTTCCCTCGCCTCGCTTTCCCTCCCCTTCCCTCGCCTCGCTTTCCCTCGCCTCGCCTCGCTTTCCCTCGCCTCACATCGCTTTCCCTCGCCTCGCCTCGCTTTCCCTCGCCTCGACTCGCCTTCCCTCGCCTCGCCTTCCCTCGCCTCGCCTCACATCGCTTTCCCTCGCCTCGCCTTCCCTTGCCTCGCTTTCCCTCACCTCGCTTTCTCTCGTTTCGCCTCGCCTCAGAATCCGTCGCCTCGCCTCGCTTTCCCCCGCCTCTCTTTGCCTCGCTTTGCCTCGCCTCGCTTTCCCCCGCCTTCCCTCGCCTCGTTTTCCATCAACTCGCTTTCCCTCGCCTCGCCTCGCTTACCCTCGCCTCGCCTCGCTTTCCCTCGCCTCGCTTTCCCTCGCTTTCCCTCGCCTCGCTTTCCCTCGCCTCGCCTCGCCTTCCCTCGCCTCGCCTCACATCGCTTTCCCTCGCTTCGACTCGCTTTCCCCCGCCTCGCTTTGCCTCGCCTTCCCTCGCCTCGCTTTCCCTCGCCTTCCCTCGCCTCGCTTTCCCTCGCCTCGCCTCGCTTTCCCTCACCTCGCTTTCCCTCGTTTCGCCTCGCCTCGCTTTCCCTCGCCTCTCCTCGCTTTCCCCCGCCTCGCTTTGCCTCGCCTTCCCTCGCCTCGCTTTCCATCACCTCGCTTTCCCTCGCATCGCCTCGCTTACCCTCGCCTCTCCTCGCTGTCCCTCGCCTCGCCTTCCCTCGCCTCGCCTCGCCTGGCTTTCCCTTGCCTCGCCTCGCTTTCCCTCGCCTCGCCTCCCTTTCCCTCGCCTCGCTTTCCCTCGCCTCGCCTCTCTTTCCCTCGCCTCGCCTCTCTTTCCCTCGCCTCACTTTCCCTCGCCTCGCCTCGCATCGGTTTCCCCTGCGTCGCCTTCCCTCGCCTCGCCTCGCTTTCCCTCTCCTCGCCTCGCTTTCCCTCTCCTCGCCTCGCTTTCCCTCGCCTCGCTTTCCCTCGCCTCGCCTCGCTTTCCCTCGCCTCGCCTCGCTTTCCCTCGCCTCGCTTTCCCTCGCCTCGCCTTCCCTCGCCTCGCCTCACATCGCTTTCCCTCGCCTCGCCTTCCTTGCCTCGCTTTCCCTCACCTCGCTTTCTCTCGTTTCGCCTCGCCTCAGAATCCGTCGCCTCGCCTCGCTTTCCCCCGCCTCTCTTTGCCTCGCTTTGCCTCGCCTCGCTTTCCCCCGCCTTCCCTCGCCTCGTTTTCCATCAACTCGCTTTCCCTCGCCTCGCCTGGCTTACCCTCGCCTCGCCTCGCCTTCCCTCGCCTCGCCTTCCCTCGCCTCGCCTTCCCTCGCCTCGCTTTCCCTCGCCTCGCCTCGCTTTCCCTCGCCTCGCCTCGCCTTCCCTCGCCTCGCCTCGCCATCCCTCGCCTCGCCTCGCCTGGCTTTCCCTTGCCTCGCCTCGCCTCGCCTCGCCTCTCTTGCTTTCCCTCGCCTCCCCTCGCCTCCCTTTCCTCGCCTCGCCTCGCTTTCCCTCGCCTCGCCTCTCTTTCCCTCGCCTCGCCTCCCTTTCCTCGCCTCGCCTCGCTTTCCCTCGCCTCGACTCGCTTTCTCTCGCCTCCCTCCCTTTCCTTGCCTCGCCTCGCTTTCCCTTGCCTCGCTTTCTCTCGCCTCGCCTCCCTTTCCTCGCCTCGCCTCGCTTTCCCTCGCCTCGCTTTCCCTCGCCTCGCCTCGCCTCGGTTTCCCCTGCGTCGCCTTCCATCGCCTCGCCTCTCTTTCCCTCGCCTCGCCTCGCTTTCCCTCGCCTCGCCTCGCTTTCCCTCGCCTCGCCTCTGTTTCCCTCGCCTCGCCTACCTTTCCTCGCCTCGCCTCGCTTTCCCTCGCCTCGACTCGCTTTCTCTCGCCTCCCCTCCCTTTCCTTGCCTCGCCTCGCTTTCCCTTGCCTCGCTTTCTCTCGCCTCGCCTCCCTTTCCTCGCCTCGCCTCGCTTTCCCTCGCCTCGCTTTCCCTCGCCTCGCCTCGCCTCGGTTTCCCCTGCGTCGCCTTCCATCGCCTCGCCTCGCTTTCCCTCGTCTCGCGTCGCTTTCCCTTGCCTCGCTTTCCCTCGCCTCGCCTCGCTTTCCCTCGCCTCGCCTCCCCTCGCCTCCCTTTCCTCGCCTCGCCTCGCTTTCCCTCGCCTCGCCTCTCTTTCCCTCGCCTCGCCTCGCTTTCCTCGCCTCGCCTCGCTTTCCCTCGCCTCGACTCGCTTTCTCTCGCCTCCCTCCCTTTCCTTGCCTCGCCTCGCTTTCCCTTGCCTCGCTTTCTCTCGCCTCGCCTCCCTTTCCTCGCCTCGCCTCGCTTTCCCTCGCCTCGCTTTCCCTCGCCTCGCCTCGCCTCGGTTTCCCCTGCGTCGCCTTCCATCGCCTCGCCTCTCTTTCCCTCGCCTCGCCTCGCTTTCCCTCGCCTCGCCTCGCTTTCCCTCGCCTCGCCTCTGTTTCCCTCGCCTCGCCTACCTTTCCTCGCCTCGCCTCGCTTTCCCTCGCCTCGACTCGCTTTCTCTCGCCTCCCCTCCCTTTCCTTGCCTCGCCTCGCTTTCCCTTGCCTCGCTTTCTCTCGCCTCGCCTCCCTTTCCTCGCCTCGCCTCGCTTTCCCTCGCCTCGCTTTCCCTCGCCTCGCCTCGCCTCGGTTTCCCCTGCGTCGCCTTCCATCGCCTCGCCTCGCTTTCCCTCGTCTCGCGTCGCTTTCCCTTGCCTCGCTTTCCCTCGCCTCGCCTCGCTTTCCCTCGCCTCGCTTTCCCTCGCCTCGCCTTCCCTCGCCTCGCCTTCCCTCGCCTCGCCTTCCCTCGCCTCGCCTCCATTTCCCTCATCTCGCCTCCCTTTCCCTCGCCTCACATCGCTTTCCCTCGCCTCGCTTTCCCTCACCTCCCGCGCTTTCCCTCACCTCGCCTTCCCTCACCTCGCCTTCCCTCGCCTCGCCTTCCCTCGCCTCGCTTTCCCTCGCCTCGCCTCGCTTTCCCTCGCCTCGCCTCGCCTTCCCTCGCCTCGCCTCGCCATCCCTCGCCTCGCCTCGCCTGGCTTTCCCTTGCCTCGCCTCGCCTCGCCTCGCCTCGCTTGCTTTCCCTCGCCTCCCCTCGCCTCCCTTTCCTCGCCTCGCCTCGCTTTCCCTCGCCTCGCCTCTCTTTCCCTCGCCTCGCCTCGCTTTCCCTCGCCTCGCCTCGCTTTCCCTCGCCTCGCCTCTCTTTCCCTCGCCTCGCCTCCCTTTCCTCGCCTCGCCTCGCTTTCCCTCGCCTCGACTCGCTTTCTCTCGCCTCCCCTCCCTTTCCTTGCCTCGCCTCGCTTTCCCTTGCCTCGCTTTCTCTCGCCTCGCCTCCCTTTCCTCGCCTCGCCTCGCTTTCCCTCGCCTCGCTTTCCCTCGCCTCGCGTCGCCTCGGTTTCCCCTGCGTCGCCTTCCATCGCCTCGCCTCGCTTTCCCTCGCCTCGCCTCGCTTTCCCTCGCCTCGCTTTCCCTCGCCTCGCTTTCCCTCGCCTCGCCTCGCCTTCCCTCGCCTCACATCGCTTTCCCTCCCCTCGACTCGCTTTCCCCCGCCTCGCTTTGCCTCGCCTTCCCTCGCCTCGCTTTCCCTCCCCTTCCCTCGCCTCGCTTTCCCTCGCCTCGCCTCGCTTTCCCTCGCCTCACATCGCTTTCCCTCGCCTCGCCTCGCTTTCCCTCGCCTCGACTCGCCTTCCCTCGCCTCGCCTTCCCTCGCCTCGCCTCACATCGCTTTCCCTCGCCTCGCCTTCCCTTGCCTCGCTTTCCCTCACCTCGCTTTCTCTCGTTTCGCCTCGCCTCAGAATCCGTCGCCTCGCCTCGCTTTCCCCCGCCTCTCTTTGCCTCGCTTTGCCTCGCCTCGCTTTCCCCCGCCTTCCCTCGCCTCGTTTTCCATCAACTCGCTTTCCCTCGCCTCGCCTCGCTTACCCTCGCCTCGCCTCGCTTTCCCTCGCCTCGCTTTCCCTCGCTTTCCCTCGCCTCGCTTTCCCTCGCCTCGCCTCGCTTACCCTCGCCTCGCCTCGCTTTACCTCGCCTCGCTTTCCCTCGCTTTCCCTCGCCTCGCTTTCCCTCGCCTCACATCACTTTCCCTCGCCTCGCTTTCCTTCGCCTCGCTTTCCCTCGCCTCGCCTCGCTTTCCCTCGCCTCACATCGCTTTCCCTCGCCTCGCCTCGCTTTCCCTCGCCTCGACTCGCCTTCCCTCGCCTCGCCTTCCCTCGCCTCGCCTCACATCGCTTTCCCTCGCCTCGCCTTCCCTTGCCTCGCTTTCCCTCACCTCGCTTTCTCTCGTTTCGCCTCGCCTCAGAATCCGTCGCCTCGCCTCGCTTTCCCCCGCCTTTCTTTGCCTCGCTTTGCCTCGCCTCGCTTTCCCCCGCCTTCCCTCGCCTCGTTTTCCATCAACTCGCTTTCCCTCGCCTCGCCTCGCTTACCCTCGCCTCGCCTCGCTTTCCCTCGCCTCGCCTCGCTTTCCCTCGCCTCGCTTTCCCTCGCTTTCCCTCGCCTCGCTTTCCCTCGCCTCGCCTCGCTTACCCTCGCCTCGCCTCGCTTTACCTCGCCTCGCTTTCCCTCGCTTTCCCTCGCCTCGCTTTCCCTCGCCTCACATCACTTTCCCTCGCCTCGCTTTCCTTCGCCTCGCTTTCCCTCGCCTCGCCTTCCCTCGCCTCGCTTTCCCTCGCCTCGCCTTCCCTCGCCTCGCCTTCCCTCGCCTCGCCTTCCCTCGCCTCGCCTCCATTTCCCTCATCTCGCCTCCCTTTCCCTCGCCTCACATCGCTTTCCCTCGCCTCGCTTTCCCTCACCTCCCGCGCTTTCCCTTGCCTCGCCTTCCCTCGCCTCCCCTTCCCTCGCCTCGCCTTCCCTCGCCTCGCTTTCCCTCGCCGCGCCTCGCTTTCCCTCGCCTCACATCGATTTCCCTCGCCTCGCCTCGCTTTCCCTCGCCTCGCTTTCCCTCGCCTGGCTTTCCCTCGCCTCGCCTCCCCTTCCCTCGCCTCGCCTTCCCTCGCCTCGCCTCACATCGCTTTCCCTCGCTTCGACTCGCTTTCCCCCGCCTCGCTTTGCCTCGCCTTCCCTCGCCTCGCTTTCCCTCGCCTTCCCTCGCCTCGCTTTCCCTCGCCTCGCCTCGCTTTCCCTCACCTCGCTTTCCCTCGTTTCGCCTCGCCTCCCTTTCCCTCGCCTCACATCGCTTTCCCTCGCCTCGCTTTCCCTCACCTCCCGCGCTTTCCCTTGCCTCGCCTTCCCTCGCCTCGCCTTCCCTCGCCTCGCCTTCCCTCGCCTCGCTTTCCCTCGCCTCGCCTCCCTTTCCCTCGCCTCGCCTCGCCTTCCCTCGCTTCGCCTCGCCATCCCTCGCCTCGCCTCGCCTGGCTTTCCCTTGCCTCGCCTCGCCTCGCCTCGCCTCGCTTGCTTTCCCTCGCCTCCCCTCGCCTCCCTTTCCTCGCCTCGCCTCGCTTTCCCTCGCCTCGCCTCTCTTTCCCTCGCCTCGCCTCGCTTTCCCTCGCCTGGCCTCGCTTTCCCTCGCCTCGCCTCTCTTTCCCTCGCCTCGCCTCCATTTCCTCGCCTCGCCTCGCTTTCCCTCGCCTCGCTTTCCCTCGCTTTCCCTCGCCTCGCTTTCCCTCGCCTCACATCACTTTCCCTCGCCTCGCTTTCCTTTCCTTGCCTCGCCTCGCTTTCCCTTGCCTCGCTTTCTCTCGCCTCGCCTCCCTTTCCTCGCCTCGCCTCGCTTTCCCTCGCCTCGACTCGCTTTCTCTCGCCTCCCCTCCCTTTCCTTGCCTCGCCTCGCTTTCCCTTGCCTCGCTTTCTCTCGCCTCGCCTCCCTTTCCTCGCCTCGCCTCGCTTTCCCTCGCCTCGCTTTCCCTCGCCTCGCCTCGCCTCGGTTTCCCCTGCGTCGCCTTCCATCGCCTCGCCTCGCTTTCCCTCGCCTCGCCTCGCTTTCCCTCGCCTCGCTTTCCCTCGCCTCGCTTTCCCTCGCCTCGCCTCGCCTTCCCTCGCCTCACATCGCTTTCCCTCCCCTCGACTCGCTTTCCCCCGCCTCGCTTTGCCTCGCCTTCCCTCGCCTCGCTTTCCCTCCCCTTCCCTCGCCTCGCTTTCCCTCGCCTCGCCTCGCTTTCCCTCGCCTCACATCGCTTTCCCTCGCCTCGCCTCGCTTTCCCTCGCCTCGACTCGCCTTCCCTCGCCTCGCCTTCCCTCGCCTCGCCTCACATCGCTTTCCCTCGCCTCGCCTTCCCTTGCCTCGCTTTCCCTCACCTCGCTTTCTCTCGTTTCGCCTCGCCTCAGAATCCGTCGCCTCGCCTCGCTTTCCCCCGCCTCTCTTTGCCTCGCTTTGCCTCGCCTCGCTTTCCCCCGCCTTCCCTCGCCTCGTTTTCCATCAACTCGCCTTCCCTCGCCTCGCCTCGCTTACCCTCGCCTCGCCTCGCTTTCCCTCGCCTCGCTTTCCCTCGCTTTCCCTCGCCTCGCTTTCCCTCGCCTCGCCTCGGTTTCCCTCGCCTCGCCTCCCTTTCCCTCGCCTCACATCACTTTCCCTCGCCTCGCTTTCCCTCGCCTCGCCTTCCCTCGCCTCGCCTTCCCTCGCCTCGCCTTCCCTCGCCTCGCCTCCATTTCCCTCATCTCGCCTCCCTTTCCCTCGCCTCACATCGCTTTCCCTCGCCTCGCTTTCCCTCACCTCCCGCGCTTTCCCTTGCCTCGCCTTCCCTCGCCTCCCCTTCCCTCGCCTCGCCTTCCGTCGCCTCGCTTTCCCTCGCCGCGCCTCGCTTTCCCTCGCCTCACATCGATTTCCCTCGCCTCGCCTCGCTTTCCCTCGCCTCGCTTTCCCTCGCCTGGCTTTCCCTCGCCTCGCCTCCCCTTCCCTCGCCTCGCCTTCCCTCGCCTCGCCTCACATCGCTTTCCCTCGCTTCGACTCGCTTTCCCCCGCCTCGCTTTGCCTCGCCTTCCCTCGCCTCGCTTTCCCTCGCCTTCCCTCGCCTCGCTTTCCCTCGCCTCGCCTCGCTTTCCCTCACCTCGCTTTCCCTCGTTTCGCCTCGCCTCGCTTTCCCTCGCCTCTCCTCGCTTTCCCCCGCCTCGCTTTGCCTCGCCTTCCCTCGCCTCGCTTTCCATCACCTCGCTTTCCCTCGCATCGCCTCGCTTACCCTCGCCTCTCCTCGCTGTCCCTCGCCTCGCCTTCCCTCGCCTCGCCTCGCCTGGCTTTCCCTTGCCTCGCCTCGCTTTCCCTCGCCTCGCCTCCCTTTCCCTCGCCTCACTTTCCCTCGCCTCGCCTCGCATCGGTTTCCCCTGCGTCGCCTTCCCTCGCCTCGCCTCGCTTTCCCTCTCCTCGCCTCGCTTTCCCTCGCCTCGCCTCGCTTTCCCTGGCCTCGCTTTCCCTCGCCTCGCCTCGCTTTCCCTCGCCTCGCCTCGCTTTCCCTCGCCTCGCCTCGCTTTCCCTCGCCTCGCCTCACATCGCTTTCCCTCGCCTCGCCTTCCCTCGCCTCGCCTCACATCGCTTTCCCTCGCCTCGCCTTCCCTTGCCTCGCTTTCCCTCACCTCGCTTTCTCTCGTTTCGCCTCGCCTCAGTATCCGTCGCCTCGCCTCGCTTTCCCCCGCCTCTCTTTGCCTCGCTTTGCCTCGCCTCGCTTTCCCCCGCCTTCCCTCGCCTCGTTTTCCATCAACTCGCTTTCCCTCGCCTCGCCTGGCTTACCCTCGCCTCGCCTCGCCTTCCCTCGCCTCGCCTTCCCTCGCCTCGCCTTCCCTCGCCTCGCTTTCCCTCGCCTCGCCTCGCTTTCCCTCGCCTCGCCTCGCCTTCCCTCGCCTCGCCTCGCCATCCCTCGCCTCGCCTCGCCTGGCTTTCCCTTGCCTCGCCTCGCCTCGCCTCGCCTCGCTTGCTTTCCCTCGCCTCCCCTCGCCTCCCTTTCCTCGCCTCGCCTCGCTTTCCCTCGCCTCGCCTCTCTTTCCCTCGCCTCGCCTCGCTTTCCCTCGCCTCGCCTCGCTTTCCCTCGCCTCGCCTCCCTTTCCTCGCCTCGCCTCGCTTTCCCTCGCCTCGACTCGCTTTCTCTCGCCTCCCCTCCCTTTCCTTGCCTCGCCTCGCTTTCCCTTGCCTCGCTTTCTCTCGCCTCGCCTCCCTTTCCTCGCCTCGCCTCGCTTTCCCTCGCCTCGCTTTCCCTCGCCTCGCCTCGCCTCGGTTTCCCCTGCGTCGCCTTCCATCGCCTCGCCTCTCTTTCCCTCGCCTCGCCTCGCTTTCCCTCGCCTCGCCTCGCTTTCCCTCGCCTCGCCTCTGTTTCCCTCGCCTCGCCTCCCTTTCCTCGCCTCGCCTCGCTTTCCCTCGCCTCGACTCGCTTTCTCTCGCCTCCCCTCCCTTTCCTTGCCTCGCCTCGCTTTCCCTTGCCTCGCTTTCTCTCGCCTCGCCTACCTTTCCTCGCCTCGCCTCGCTTTCCCTCGCCTCGCTTTCCCTCGCCTCGCCTCGCCTCGGTTTCCCCTGCGTCGCCTTCCATCGCCTCGCCTCGCTTTACCTCGTCTCGCGTCGCTTTCCCTTGCCTCGCTTTCCCTCGCCTCGCCTCGCTTTCCCTCGCCTCGCTTTCCCTCGCCTCGCCTTCCCTCGCCTCGCCTCGCCATCCCTCGCCTCGCCTCGCCTGGCTTTCCCTTGCCTCGCCTCGCCTCGCCTCGCCTCGCTTGCTTTCCCTCGCCTCCCCTCGCCTCCCTTTCCTCGCCTCGCCTCGCTTTCCCTCGCCTCGCCTCGCTTTCCCACGCCTCGCCTCTCTTTCCCTCGCCTCGCCTCGCTTTCCCTCGCCTCGCCTCCCTTTCCTCGCCTCGCCTCGCTTTCCCTCGCCTCGACTCGCTTTCTCTCGCCTCCCCTCCCTTTCCTTGCCTCGCCTCGCTTTCCCTTGCCTCGCTTTCTCTCGCCTCGCCTCCCTTTCCTCGCCTCGCCTCGCTTTCCCTCGCCTCGCTTTCCCTCGCCTCGCCTCGCCTCGGTTTCCCCTGCGTCGCCTTCCATCGCCTCGCCTCTCTTTCCCTCGCCTCGCCTCGCTTTCCCTCGCCTCGCCTCGCTTTCCCTCGCCTCGCCTCTGTTTCCCTCGCCTCGCCTCCCTTTCCTCGCCTCGCCTCGCTTTCCCTCGCCTCGACTCGCTTTCCCTCGCCTCGCTTTCCCTCGCCTCGCCTTCCCTCGCCTCGCCTCACATCGCTTTCCCTCGCCTCGCCTTCCCTTGCCTCGCTTTCCCTCACCTCGCTTTCTCTCGTTTCGCCTCGCCTCAGAATCCGTCGCCTCGCCTCGCTTTCCCCCGCCTCTCTTTGCCTCGCTTTGCCTCGCCTCGCTTTCCCCCGCCTTCCCTCGCCTCGTTTTCCATCAACTCGCCTTCCCTCGCCTCGCCTCGCTTACCCTCGCCTCGCCTCGCTTTCCCTCGCCTCGCTTTCCCTCGCTTTCCCTCGCCTCGCTTTCCCTCGCCTCGCCTCGGTTTCCCTCGCCTCGCCTCCCTTTCCCTCGCCTCACATCACTTTCCCTCGCCTCGCTTTCCCTCGCCTCGCCTTCCCTCGCCTCGCCTTCCCTCGCCTCGCCTTCCCTCGCCTCGCCTCCATTTCCCTCATCTCGCCTCCCTTTCCCTCGCCTCACATCGCTTTCCCTCGCCTCGCTTTCCCTCACCTCCCGCGCTTTCCCTTGCCTCGCCTTCCCTCGCCTCGCCTTCCCTCGCCTCGCCTTCCCTCGCCTCGCTTTCCCTCGCCTCGCCTCGCTTTCCCTCGCCTCGCCTCGCCTTCCCTCGCCTCGCCTCGCCATCCCTCGCCTCGCCTCGCCTGGCTTTCCCTTGCCTCGCCTTCCCTCGCCTCGCCTCCATTTCCCTCATCTCGCCTCCCTTTCCCTCGCCTCACATCGCTTTCCCTCGCCTCGCTTTCCCTCACCTCCCGCGCTTTCCCTTGCCTCGCCTTCCCTCGCCTCGCCTTCCCTCGCCTCGCCTTCCCTCGCCTCGCTTTCCCTCGCCTCGCCTCGCTTTCCCTCGCCTCGCCTCGCCTTCCCTCGCCTCGCCTCGCCATCCCTCGCCTCGCCTCGCCTGGCTTTCCCTTGCCTCGCCTCGCCTCGCCTCGCCTCGCTTGCTTTCCCTCGCCTCCCCTCGCCTCCCTTTCCTCGCCTCGCCTCGCTTTCCCTCGCCTCGCCTCTCTTTCCCTCGCCTCGCCTCGCTTTCCCTCGCCTCGCCTCGCTTTCCCTCGCCTCGCCTCTCTTTCCCTCGCCTCGCCTCCCTTTCCTCGCCTCGCCTCGCTTTCCCTCGCCTCGACTCGCTTTCTCTCGCCTCCCCTCCCTTTCCTTGCCTCGCCTCGCTTTCCCTTGCCTCGCTTTCTCTCGCCTCGCCTCCCTTTCCTCGCCTCGCCTCGCTTTCCCTCGCCTCGCTTTCCCTCGCCTCGCCTCGCCTCGGTTTCCCCTGCGTCGCCTTCCATCGCCTCGCCTCGCTTTCCCTCGTCTCGCGTCGCTTTCCCTTGCCTCGCTTTCCCTCGCCTCGCCTCGCTTTCCCTCGCCTCGCTTTCCCTCGCCTCGCTTTCCCTCGCCTCGCCTTCCCTCGCCTCGCCTTCCCTCGCCTCGCCTTCCCTCGCCTCGCCTCCATTTCCCTCATCTCGCCTCCCTTTCCCTCGCCTCACATCGCTTTCCCTCGCCTCGCTTTCCCTCACCTCCCGCGCTTTCCCTTGCCTCGCCTTCCCTCGCCTCCCCTTCCCTCGCCTCGCCTTCCCTCGCCTCGCTTTCCCTCGCCGCGCCTCGCTTTCCCTCGCCTCACATCGATTTCCCTCGCCTCGCCTCGCTTTCCCTCGCCTCGCTTTCCCTCGCCTGGCTTTCCCTCGCCTCGCCTCCCCTTCCCTCGCCTCGCCTTCCCTCGCCTCGCCTCACTTCGCTTTCCCTCGCTTCGACTCGCTTTCCCCCGCCTCGCTTTGCCTCGCCTTCCCTCGCCTCGCTTTCCCTCGCCTTCCCTCGCCTCGCTTTCCCTCGCCTCGCCTCGCTTTCCCTCACCTCGCTTTCCCTCGTTTCGCCTCGCCTCGCTTTCCCTCGCCTCTCCTCGCTTTCCCCCGCCTCGCTTTGCCTCGCCTTCCCTCGCCTCGCTTTCCATCACCTCGCTTTCCCTCGCATCGCCTCGCTTACCCTCGCCTCTCCTCGCTGTCCCTCGCCTCGCCTTCCCTCGCCTCGCCTCGCCTGGCTTTCCCTTGCCTCGCCTCGCTTTCCCTCGCCTCGCCTCCCTTTCCCTCGCCTCGCTTTCCCTCGCCTAGCCTCTCTTTCCCTCGCCTCGCCTCTCTTTCCCTCGCCTCACTTTCCCTCGCCTCGCCTCGCATCGGTTTCCCCTGCGTCGCCTTCCCTCGCCTCGCCTCGCTTTCCCTCTCCTCGCCTCGCTTTCCCTCGCCTCGCCTCGCTTTCCCTGGCCTCGCTTTCCCTCGCCTCGCCTCGCTTTCCCTCGCCTCGCCTCGCTTTCCCTCGCCTCGCCTCGCTTTCCCTCGCCTCGCCTCACATCGCTTTCCCTCGCCTCGCCTTCCCTCGCCTCGCCTCACATCGCTTTCCCTCGCCTCGCCTTCCCTTGCCTCGCTTTCCCTCACCTCGCTTTCTCTCGTTTCGCCTCGCCTCAGAATCCGTCGCCTCGCCTCGCTTTCCCCCGCCTCTCTTTGCCTCGCTTTGCCTCGCCTCGCTTTCCCCCGCCTTCCCTCGCCTCGTTTTCCATCAACTCGCTTTCCCTCGCCTCGCCTGGCTTACCCTCGCCTCGCCTCGCCTTCCCTCGCCTCGCCTTCCCTCGCCTCGCCTTCCCTCGCCTCGCTTTCCCTCGCCTCGCCTCGCTTTCCCTCGCCTCGCCTCGCCTTCCCTCGCCTCGCCTCGCCATCCCTCGCCTCGCCTCGCCTGGCTTTCCCTTGCCTCGCCTCGCCTCGCCTCGCCTCGCTTGCTTTCCCTCGCCTCCCCTCGCCTCCCTTTCCTCGCCTCGCCTCGCTTTCCCTCGCCTCGCCTCTCTTTCCCTCGCCTCGCCTCGCTTTCCCTCGCCTCGCCTCGCTTTCCCTCGCCTCGCCTCCCTTTCCTCGCCTCGCCTCGCTTTCCCTCGCCTCGACTCGCTTTCTCTCGCCTCCCCTCCCTTTCCTTGCCTCGCCTCGCTTTCCCTTGCCTCGCTTTCTCTCGCCTCGCCTCCCTTTCCTCGCCTCGCCTCGCTTTCCCTCGCCTCGCTTTCCCTCGCCTCGCCTCGCCTCGGTTTCCCCTGCGTCGCCTTCCATCGCCTCGCCTCTCTTTCCCTCGCCTCGCCTCGCTTTCCCTCGCCTCGCCTCGCTTTCCCTCGCCTCGCCTCTGTTTCCCTCGCCTCGCCTCCCTTTCCTCGCCTCGCCTCGCTTTCCCTCGCCTCGACTCGCTTTCTCTCGCCTCCCCTCCCTTTCCTTGCCTCGCCTCGCTTTCCCTTGCCTCGCTTTCTCTCGCCTCGCCTCCCTTTCCTCGCCTCGCCTCGCTTTCCCTCGCCTCGCTTTCCCTCGCCTCGCCTCGCCTCGGTTTCCCCTGCGTCGCCTTCCATCGCCTCGCCTCGCTTTACCTCGTCTCGCGTCGCTTTCCCTTGCCTCGCTTTCCCTCGCCTCGCCTCGCTTTCCCTCGCCTCGCTTTCCCTCGCCTCGCCTTCCCTCGCCTCGCCTCGCCATCCCTCGCCTCGCCTCGCCTGGCTTTCCCTTGCCTCGCCTCGCCTCGCCTCGCCTCGCTTGCTTTCCCTCGCCTCCCCTCGCCTCCCTTTCCTCGCCTCGCCTCCCTTTCCCTCGCCTCGCCTCGCTTTCCCACGCCTCGCCTCTCTTTCCCTCGCCTCGCCTCGCTTTCCCTCGCCTCGCCTCCCTTTCCTCGCCTCGCCTCGCTTTCCCTCGCCTCGACTCGCTTTCTCTCGCCTCCCCTCCCTTTCCTTGCCTCGCCTCGCTTTCCCTTGCCTCGCTTTCTCTCGCCTCGCCTCCCTTTCCTCGCCTCGCCTCGCTTTCCCTCGCCTCGCTTTCCCTCGCCTCGCCTCGCCTCGGTTTCCCCTGCGTCGCCTTCCATCGCCTCGCCTCTCTTTCCCTCGCCTCGCCTCGCTTTCCCTCGCCTCGCCTCGCTTTCCCTCGCCTCGCCTCTGTTTCCCTCGCCTCGCCTCCCTTTCCTCGCCTCGCCTCGCTTTCCCTCGCCTCGACTCGCTTTCCCTCGCCTCGCTTTCCCTCGCCTCGCCTTCCCTCGCCTCGCCTCACATCGCTTTCCCTCGCCTCGCCTTCCCTTGCCTCGCTTTCCCTCACCTCGCTTTCTCTCGTTTCGCCTCGCCTCAGAATCCGTCGCCTCGCCTCGCTTTCCCCCGCCTCTCTTTGCCTCGTTTTGCCTCGCCTCGCTTTCCCCCGCCTTCCCTCGCCTCGTTTTCCATCAACTCGCCTTCCCTCGCCTCGCCTCGCTTACCCTCGCCTCGCCTCGCTTACCCTCGCCTCGCCTCGCTTTCCCTCGCCTCGCTTTCCCTCGCTTTCCCTCGCCTCGCTTTCCCTCGCCTCGCCTCGGTTTCCCTCGCCTCGCCTCCCTTTCCCTCGCCTCGCCTCCCTTTCCCTCGCCTCACATCACTTTCCCTCGCCTCGCTTTCCCTCGCCTCGCCTTCCCTCGCCTCGCCTTCCCTCGCCTCGCCTTCCCTCGCCTCGCCTCCATTTCCCTCATCTCGCCTCCCTTTCCCTCGCCTCACATCGCTTTCCCTCGCCTCGCTTTCCCTCACCTCCCGCGCTTTCCCTTGCCTCGCCTTCCCTCGCCTCGCCTTCCCTCGCCTCGCCTTCCCTCGCCTCGCTTTCCCTCGCCTCGCCTCGCTTTCCCTCGCCTCGCCTCGCCTTCCCTCGCCTCGCCTCGCCATCCCTCGCCTCGCCTCGCCTGGCTTTCCCTTGCCTCGCCTTCCCTCGCCTCGCCTCCATTTCCCTCATCTCGCCTCCCTTTCCCTCGCCTCACATCGCTTTCCCTCGCCTCGCTTTCCCTCACCTCCCGCGCTTTCCCTTGCCTCGCCTTCCCTCGCCTCGCCTTCCCTCGCCTCGCCTTCCCTCGCCTCGCTTTCCCTCGCCTCGCCTCGCTTTCCCTCGCCTCGCCTCGCCTTCCCTCGCCTCGCCTCGCCATCCCTCGCCTCGCCTCGCCTGGCTTTCCCTTGCCTCGCCTCGCCTCGCCTCGCCTCGCTTGCTTTCCCTCGCCTCCCCTCGCCTCCCTTTCCTCGCCTCGCCTCGCTTTCCCTCGCCTCGCCTCTCTTTCCCTCGCCTCGCCTCGCTTTCCCTCGCCTGGCCTCGCTTTCCCTCGCCTCGCCTCTCTTTCCCTCGCCTCGCCTCCCTTTCCTCGCCTCGCCTCGCTTTCCCTCGCCTCGACTCGCTTTCTCTCGCCTCCCCTCCCTTTCCTCGCCTCGCCTCGCTTTCCCTTGCCTCGCTTTCTCTCGCCTCGCCTCCCTTTCCTCGCCTCGCCTCGCTTTCCCTCGCCTCGCTTTCCCTCGCCTCGCCTCGCCTCGGTTTCCCCTGCGTCGCCTTCCATCGCCTCGCCTCGCTTTCCCTCGTCTCGCGTCGCTTTCCCTTGCCTCGCTTTCCCTCGCCTCGCCTCGCTTTCCCTCGCCTCGCTTTCCCTCGCCTCGCTTTCCCTCGCCTCGCCTTCCCTCGCCTCGCCTTCCCTCGCCTCGCCTTCCCTCGCCTCGCCTCCATTTCCCTCATCTCGCCTCCCTTTCCCTCGCCTCACATCGCTTTCCCTCGCCTCGCTTTCCCTCACCTCCCGCGCTTTCCCTTGCCTCGCCTTCCCTCGCCTCCCCTTCCCTCGCCTCGCCTTCCCTCGCCTCGCTTTCCCTCGCCGCGCCTCGCTTTCCCTCGCCTCACATCGATTTCCCTCGCCTCGCCTCGCTTTCCCTCGCCTCGCTTTCCCTCGCCTGGCTTTCCCTCGCCTCGCCTCCCCTTCCCTCGCCTCGCCTTCCCTCGCCTCGCCTCACATCGCTTTCCCTCGCTTCGACTCGCTTTCCCCCGCCTCGCTTTGCCTCGCCTTCCCTCGCCTCGCTTTCCCTCGCCTTCCCTCGCCTCGCTTTCCCTCGCCTCGCCTCGCTTTCCCTCACCTCGCTTTCCCTCGTTTCGCCTCGCCTCGCTTTCCCTCGCCTCTCCTCGCTTTCCCCCGCCTCGCTTTGCCTCGCCTTCCCTCGCCTCGCTTTCCATCACCTCGCTTTCCCTCGCATCGCCTCGCTTACCCTCGCCTCTCCTCGCTGTCCCTCGCCTCGCCTTCCCTCGCCTCGCCTCGCCTGGCTTTCCCTTGCCTCGCCTCGCTTTCCCTCGCCTCGCCTCCCTTTCCCTCGCCTCGCTTTCCCTCGCCTAGCCTCTCTTTCCCTCGCCTCGCCTCTCTTTCCCTCGCCTCACTTTCCCTCGCCTCGCCTCGCATCGGTTTCCCCTGCGTCGCCTTCCCTCGCCTCGCCTCGCTTTCCCTCTCCTCGCCTCGCTTTCCCTCGCCTCGCCTCGCTTTCCCTGGCCTCGCTTTCCCTCGCCTCGCCTCGCTTTCCCTCGCCTCGCCTCGCTTTCCCTCGCCTCGCCTCGCTTTCCCTCGCCTCGCCTCACATCGCTTTCCCTCGCCTCGCCTTCCCTCGCCTCGCCTCACATCGCTTTCCCTCGCCTCGCCTTCCCTTGCCTCGCTTTCCCTCACCTCGCTTTCTCTCGTTTCGCCTCGCCTCAGAATCCGTCGCCTCGCCTCGCTTTCCCCCGCCTCTCTTTGCCTCGCTTTGCCTCGCCTCGCTTTCCCCCGCCTTCCCTCGCCTCGTTTTCCATCAACTCGCTTTCCCTCGCCTCGCCTGGCTTACCCTCGCCTCGCCTCGCCTTCCCTCGCCTCGCCTTCCCTCGCCTCGCCTTCCCTCGCCTCGCTTTCCCTCGCCTCGCCTCGCTTTCCCTCGCCTCGCCTCGCCTTCCCTCGCCTCGCCTCGCCATCCCTCGCCTCGCCTCGCCTGGCTTTCCCTTGCCTCGCCTCGCCTCGCCTCGCCTCGCTTGCTTTCCCTCGCCTCCCCTCGCCTCCCTTTCCTCGCCTCGCCTCGCTTTCCCTCGCCTCGCCTCTCTTTCCCTCGCCTCGCCTCGCTTTCCCTCGCCTCGCCTCGCTTTCCCTCGCCTCGCCTCCCTTTCCTCGCCTCGCCTCGCTTTCCCTCGCCTCGACTCGCTTTCTCTCGCCTCCCCTCCCTTTCCTTGCCTCGCCTCGCTTTCCCTTGCCTCGCTTTCTCTCGCCTCGCCTCCCTTTCCTCGCCTCGCCTCGCTTTCCCTCGCCTCGCTTTCCCTCGCCTCGCCTCGCCTCGGTTTCCCCTGCGTCGCCTTCCATCGCCTCGCCTCTCTTTCCCTCGCCTCGCCTCGCTTTCCCTCGCCTCGCCTCGCTTTCCCTCGCCTCGCCTCTGTTTCCCTCGCCTCGCCTCCCTTTCCTCGCCTCGCCTCGCTTTCCCTCGCCTCGACTCGCTTTCTCTCGCCTCCCCTCCCTTTCCTTGCCTCGCCTCGCTTTCCCTTGCCTCGCTTTCTCTCGCCTCGCCTCCCTTTCCTCGCCTCGCCTCGCTTTCCCTCGCCTCGCTTTCCCTCGCCTCGCCTCGCCTCGGTTTCCCCTGCGTCGCCTTCCATCGCCTCGCCTCGCTTTACCTCGTCTCGCGTCGCTTTCCCTTGCCTCGCTTTCCCTCGCCTCGCCTCGCTTTCCCTCGCCTCGCTTTCCCTCGCCTCGCTTTCCCTCGCCTCGCCTTCCCTCGCCTCGCCTTCCCTCGCCTCGCCTTCCCTCGCCTCGCCTCCATTTCCCTCATCTCGCCTCCCTTTCCCTCGCCTCACATCGCTTTCCCTCGCCTCGCTTTCCCTCACCTCCCGCGCTTTCCCTTGCCTCGCCTTCCCTCGCCTCGCCTTCCCTCACCTCGCCTTCCCTCGCCTCGCCTTCCCTCGCCTCGCTTTCCCTCGCCTCGCCTCGCTTTCCCTCGCCTCGCCTCGCCTTCCCTCGCCTCGCCTCGCCATCCCTCGCCTCGCCTCGCCTGGCTTTCCCTTGCCTCGCCTCGCCTCGCCTCGCCTCGCTTGCTTTCCCTCGCCTCCCCTCGCCTCCCTTTCCTCGCCTCGCCTCGCTTTCCCTCGCCTCGCCTCGCTTTCCCACGCCTCGCCTCTCTTTCCCTCGCCTCGCCTCGCTTTCCCTCGCCTCGCCTCCCTTTCCTCGCCTCGCCTCGCTTTCCCTCGCCTCGACTCGCTTTCTCTCGCCTCCCCTCCCTTTCCTTGCCTCGCCTCGCTTTCCCTTGCCTCGCTTTCTCTCGCCTCGCCTCCCTTTCCTCGCCTCGCCTCGCTTTCCCTCGCCTCGCTTTCCCTCGCCTCGCCTCGCCTCGGTTTCCCCTGCGTCGCCTTCCATCGCCTCGCCTCTCTTTCCCTCGCCTCGCCTCGCTTTCCCTCGCCTCGCCTCGCTTTCCCTCGCCTCGCCTCTGTTTCCCTCGCCTCGCCTCCCTTTCCTCGCCTCGCCTCGCTTTCCCTCGCCTCGACTCGCTTTCCCTCGCCTCGCTTTCCCTCGCCTCGCCTTCCCTCGCCTCGCCTCACATCGCTTTCCCTCGCCTCGCCTTCCCTTGCCTCGCTTTCCCTCACCTCGCTTTCTCTCGTTTCGCCTCGCCTCAGAATCCGTCGCCTCGCCTCGCTTTCCCCCGCCTCTCTTTGCCTCGCTTTGCCTCGCCTCGCTTTCCCCCGCCTTCCCTCGCCTCGTTTTCCATCAACTCGCCTTCCCTCGCCTCGCCTCGCTTACCCTCGCCTCGCCTCGCTTTCCCTCGCCTCGCTTTCCCTCGCTTTCCCTCGCCTCGCTTTCCCTCGCCTCGCCTCGGTTTCCCTCGCCTCGCCTCGGTTTCCCTCGCCTCGCCTCCCTTTCCCTCGCCTCACATCACTTTCCCTCGCCTCGCTTTCCCTCCCCTCGCCTTCCCTCGCCTCGCCTTCCCTCGCCTCGCCTTCCCTCGCCTCGCCTCCATTTCCCTCATCTCGCCTCCCTTTCCCTCGCCTCACATCGCTTTCCCTCGCCTCGCTTTCCCTCACCTCCCGCGCTTTCCCTTGCCTCGCCTTCCCTCGCCTCGCCTTCCCTCGCCTCGCCTTCCCTCGCCTCGCTTTCCCTCGCCTCGCCTCGCTTTCCCTCGCCTCGCCTCGCCTTCCCTCGCCTCGCCTCGCCATCCCTCGCCTCGCCTCGCCTGGCTTTCCCTTGCCTCGCCTTCCCTCGCCTCGCCTCCATTTCCCTCATCTCGCCTCCCTTTCCCTCGCCTCACATCGCTTTCCCTCGCCTCGCTTTCCCTCACCTCCCGCGCTTTCCCTTGCCTCGCCTTCCCTCGCCTCGCCTTCCCTCGCCTCGCCTTCCCTCGCCTCGCTTTCCCTCGCCTCGCCTCGCTTTCCCTCGCCTCGCCTCGCCTTCCCTCGCCTCGCCTCGCCATCCCTCGCCTCGCCTCGCCTGGCTTTCCCTTGCCTCGCCTCGCCTCGCCTCGCCTCGCTTGCTTTCCCTCGCCTCCCCTCGCCTCCCTTTCCTCGCCTCGCCTCGCTTTCCCTCGCCTCGCCTCTCTTTCCCTCGCCTCGCCTCGCTTTCCCTCGCCTGGCCTCGCTTTCCCTCGCCTCGCCTCTCTTTCCCTCGCCTCGCCTCCCTTTCCTCGCCTCGCCTCGCTTTCCCTCGCCTCGACTCGCTTTCTCTCGCCTCCCCTCCCTTTCCTTGCCTCGCCTCGCTTTCCCTTGCCTCGCTTTCTCTCGCCTCGCCTCCCTTTCCTCGCCTCGCCTCGCTTTCCCTCGCCTCGCTTTCCCTCGCCTCGCCTCGCCTCGGTTTCCCCTGCGTCGCCTTCCATCGCCTCGCCTCGCTTTCCCTCGTCTCGCGTCGCTTTCCCTTGCCTCGCTTTCCCTCGCCTCGCCTCGCTTTCCCTCGCCTCGCTTTCCCTCGCCTCGCTTTCCCTCGCCTCGCCTTCCCTCGCCTCGCCTTCCCTCGCCTCGCCTTCCCTCGCCTCGCCTCCATTTCCCTCATCTCGCCTCCCTTTCCCTCGCCTCACATCGCTTTCCCTCGCCTCGCTTTCCCTCACCTCCCGCGCTTTCCCTTGCCTCGCCTTCCCTCACCTCGCCTTCCCTCGCCTCGCCTTCCCTCGCCTCGCTTTCCCTCGCCTCGCCTCGCTTTCCCTCGCCTCGCCTCGCCTTCCCTCGCCTCGCCTCGCCATCCCTCGCCTCGCCTCGCCTGGCTTTCCCTTGCCTCGCCTCGCCTCGCCTCGCCTCGCTTGCTTACCCTCGCCTCCCCTCGCCTCCCTTTCCTCGCCTCGCCTCGCTTTCCCTCGCCTCGCCTCTCTTTCCCTCGCCTCGCCTCGCTTTCCCTCGCCTGGCCTCGCTTTCCCTCGCCTCGCCTCTCTTTCCCTCGCCTCGCCTCCCTTTCCTCGCCTCGCCTCGCTTTCCCTCGCCTCGACTCGCTTTCTCTCGCCTCCCCTCCCTTTCCTTGCCTCGCCTCGCTTTCCCTTGCCTCGCTTTCTCTCGCCTCGCCTCCCTTTCCTCGCCTCGCCTCGCTTTCCCTCGCCTCGCTTTCCCTCGCCTCGCCTCGCCTCGGTTTCCCCTGCGTCGCCTTCCATCGCTTCGCCTCGCTTTCCCTCGTCTCGCGTCGCTTTCCCTTGCCTCGCTTTCCCTCGCCTCGCCTCGCTTTCCCTCGCCTCGCTTTCCCTCGCCTCGCTTTCCCTCGCCTCGCCTTCCCTCGCCTCGCCTTCCCTCGCCTCGCCTTCCCTCGCCTCGCCTCCATTTCCCTCATCTCGCCTCCCTTTCCCTCGCCTCACATCGCTTTCCCTCGCCTCGCTTTCCCTCACCTCCCGCGCTTTCCCTTGCCTCGCCTTCCCTCACCTCGCCTTCCCTCGCCTCGCCTTCCCTCGCCTCGCTTTCCCTCGCCTCGCCTCGCTTTCCCTCGCCTCGCCTCGCCTTCCCTCGCCTCGCCTCGCCATCCCTCGCCTCGCCTCGCCTGGCTTTCCCTTGCCTCGCCTCGCCTCGCCTCGCCTCGCTTGCTTACCCTCGCCTCCCCTCGCCTCCCTTTCCTCGCCTCGCCTCGCTTTCCCTCGCCTCGCCTCTCTTTCCCTCGCCTCGCCTCGCTTTCCCTCGCCTCGCCTCGCTTTCCCTCGCCTCGCCTCTCTTTCCCTCGCCTCGCCTCCCTTTCCTCGCCTCGCCTCGCTTTCCCTCGCCTCGACTCGCTTTCTCTCGCCTCCCCTCCCTTTCCTTGCCTCGCCTCGCTTTCCCTTGCCTCGCTTTCTCTCGCCTCGCCTCCCTTTCCTCGCCTCGCCTCGCTTTCCCTCGCCTCGCTTTCCCTCGCCTCGCCTCGCCTCGGTTTCCCCTGCGTCGCCTTCCATCGCCTCGCCTCTCTTTCCCTCGCCTCGCCTCGCTTTCCCTCGCCTCGCCTCGCTTTCCCTCGCCTCGCCTCTGTTTCCCTCGCCTCGCCTCCCTTTCCTCGCCTCGCCTCGCTTTCCCTCGCCTCGACTCGCTTTCTCTCGCCTCCCCTCCCTTTCCTTGCCTCGCCTCGCTTTCCCTTGCCTCGCTTTCTCTCGCCTCGCCTCCCTTTCCTCGCCTCGCCTCGCTTTCCCTCGCCTCGCTTTCCCTCGCCTCGCCTCGCCTCGGTTTCCCCTGCGTCGCCTTCCATCGCCTCGCCTCGCTTTCCCTCGTCTCGCGTCGCTTTCCCTTGCCTCGCTTTCCCTCGCCTCGCCTCGCTTTCCCTCGCCTCGCTTTCCCTCGCTTTCCCTCGCCTCGCTTTCCCTCGCCTCGCCTCGGTTTCCCTCGCCTCGCCTCGCTTTCCCTCGCCTCGCCTCGCTTTCCCTCGCCTCACATCGCTTTCCCTCGCCTCGCCTCGCTTTCCCTCGCCTCGCCTCGCCTTCCCTCGCCTCGCCTTCCCTCGCCTCGCCTCACATCGCTTTCCCTCGCCTCGCCTTCCCTTGCCTCGCTTTCCCTCACCTCGTTTTCTCTCGTTTCGCCTCGCCTCAGAATCCGTCGCCTCGCCTCGCTTTCCCCCGCCTCTCTTTGCCTCGCTTTGCCTCGCCTCGCTTTCCCCCGCCTTCCCTCGCCTCGTTTTCCATCAACTCGCTTTCCCTCGCCTCGCCTCGCTTACCCTCGCCTCGCCTCGCTTTCCCTCGCCTCGCTTTCCCTCGCTTTCCCTCGCCTCGCTTTCCCTCGCCTCGCCTCGGTTTCCCTCGCCTCGCCTCGGTTTCCCTCGCCTCGCCTCCCTTTCCCTCGCCTCACATCACTTTCCCTCGCCTCGCTTTCCCTCGCCTCGCCTTCCCTCGCCTCGCCTTCCCTCGCCTCGCCTTCCCTCGCCTCGCCTCCATTTCCCTCATCTCGCCTCCCTTTCCCTCGCCTCACATCGCTTTCCCTCGCCTCGCTTTCCCTCACCTCCCGCGCTTTCCCTTGCCTCGCCTTCCCTCGCCTCGCCTTCCCTCGCCTCGCTTTCCCTCGCCTCGCCTCGCTTTCCCTCGCCTCGCCTCGCCTTCCCTCGCCTCGCCTCGCCATCCCTCGCCTCGCCTCGCCTGGCTTTCCCTTGCCTCGCCTCGCCTCGCCTCGCCTCGCTTGCTTTCCCTCGCCTCCCCTCGCCTCCCTTTCCTCGCCTCGCCTCGCTTTCCCTCGCCTCGCCTCGCTTTCCCTCGCCTCACATCGCTTTCCCTCGCCTCGCCTCGCTTTCCCTCGCCTCGCCTCGCTTTCCCTCGCCTCGCCTCTGTTTCCCTCGCCTCGCCTCCCTTTCCTCGCCTCGCCTCGCTTTCCCTCGCCTCGACTCGCTTTCTCTCGCCTCCCCTCCCTTTCCTTGCCTCGCCTCGCTTTCCCTTGCCTCGCTTTCTCTCGCCTCGCCTCCCTTTCCTCGCCTCGCCTCGCTTTCCTCGCCTCGCCTCGCTTTCCCTCGCCTCGCTTTCCCTCGCCTCGCCTCGCCTCGGTTTCCCCTGCGTCGCCTTCCATCGCCTCGCCTCGCTTTCCCTCGTCTCGCGTCGCTTTCCCTTGCCTCGCTTTCCCTCGCCTCGCCTCGCTTTCCCTCGCCTCGCTTTCCCTCGCTTTCCCTCGCCTCGCTTTCCCTCGCCTCGCCTCGGTTTCCCTCGCCTCGCCTCGCTTTCCCTCGCCTCGCCTCGCTTTCCCTCGCCTCACATCGCTTTGCCTCGCCTCGCCTCGCTTTCCCTCGCCTCGCCTCGCCTTCCCTCGCCTCGCCTTCCCTCGCCTCGCCTCACATCGCTTTCCCTCGCCTCGCCTTCCCTTGCCTCGCTTTCCCTCACCTCGTTTTCTCTCGTTTCGCCTCGCCTCAGAATCCGTCGCCTCGCCTCGCTTTCCCCCGCCTCTCTTTGCCTCGCTTTGCCTCGCCTCGCTTTCCCCCGCCTTCCCTCGCCTCGTTTTCCATCAACTCGCTTTCCCTCGCCTCGCCTCCCTTACCCTCGCCTCGCCTCGCTTTCCCTCGCCTCGCTTTCCCTCGCTTTCCCTCGCCTCGCTTTCCCTCGCCTCGCCTCGGTTTCCCTCGCCTCGCCTCGGTTTCCCTCGACTCGCCTCCCTTTCCCTCGCCTCACATCACTTTCCCTCGCCTCGCTTTCCCTCGCCTCGCCTTCCCTCGCCTCGCCTTCCCTCGCCTCGCCTTCCCTCGCCTCGCCTCCATTTCCCTCATCTCGCCTCCCTTTCCCTCGCCTCACATCGCTTTCCCTCGCCTCGCTTTCCCTCACCTCCCGCGCTTTCCCTTGCCTCGCCTTCCCTCGCCTCGCCTTCCCTCGCCTCGCCTTCCCTCGCCTCGCTTTCCCTCGCCTCGCCTCGCTTTCCCTCGCCTCGCCTCGCCTTCCCTCGCCTCGCCTCGCCATCCCTCGCCTCGCCTCGCCTCGCTTTCCCTCGCCTCGACTCGCTTTCTCTCGCCTCCCCTCCCTTTCCTTGCCTCGCCTCGCTTTCCCTTGCCTCGCTTTCTCTCGCCTCGCCTCCCTTTCCTCGCCTCGCCTCGCTTTCCCTCGCCTCGCTTTCCCTCGCCTCGCCTCGCCTCGGTTTCCCCTGCGTCGCCTTCCATCGCCTCGCCTCGCTTTCCCTCGCCTCGCCTCGCTTTCCCTCGCCTCGCTTTCCCTCGCCTCGCTTTCCCTCGCCTCGCCTCGCCTTCCCTCGCCTCACATCGCTTTCCCTCCCCTCGACTCGCTTTCCCCCGCCTCGCTTTGCCTCGCCTTCCCTCGCCTCGCTTTCCCTCCCCTTCCCTCGCCTCGCTTTCCCTCGCCTCGCCTCGCTTTCCCTCGCCTCACATCGCTTTCCCTCGCCTCGCCTCGCTTTCCCTCGCCTCGACTCGCCTTCCCTCGCCTCGCCTTCCCTCGCCTCGCCTCACATCGCTTTCCCTCGCCTCGCCTTCCCTTGCCTCGCTTTCCCTCACCTCGCTTTCTCTCGTTTCGCCTCGCCTCAGAATCCGTCGCCTCGCCTCGCTTTCCCCCGCCTCTCTTTGCCTCGCTTTGCCTCGCCTCGCTTTCCCCCGCCTTCCCTCGCCTCGTTTTCCATCAACTCGCTTTCCCTCGCCTCGCCTCGCTTACCCTCGCCTCGCCTCGCTTTCCCTCGCCTCGCTTTCCCTCGCTTTCCCTCGCCTCGCTTTCCCTCGCCTCGCCTCGCTTACCCTCGCCTCGCCTCGCTTTACCTCGCCTCGCTTTCCCTCGCTTTCCCTCGCCTCGCTTTCCCTCGCCTCACATCACTTTCCCTCGCCTCGCTTTCCTTCGCCTCGCTTTCCCTCGCCTCGCCTCGCTTTCCCTCGCCTCACATCGCTTTCCCTCGCCTCGCCTCGCTTTCCCTCGCCTCGACTCGCCTTCCCTCGCCTCGCCTTCCCTCGCCTCGCCTCACATCGCTTTCCCTCGCCTCGCCTTCCCTTGCCTCGCTTTCCCTCACCTCGCTTTCTCTCGTTTCGCCTCGCCTCAGAATCCGTCGCCTCGCCTCGCTTTCCCCCGCCTCTCTTTGCCTCGCTTTGCCTCGCCTCGCTTTCCCCCGCCTTCCCTCGCCTCGTTTTCCATCAACTCGCTTTCCCTCGCCTCGCCTCGCTTACCCTCGCCTCGCCTCGCTTTCCCTCGCCTCGCCTCGCTTTCCCTCGCCTCGCTTTCCCTCGCTTTCCCTCGCCTCGCTTTCCCTCGCCTCGCCTCGCTTACCCTCGCCTCGCCTCGCTTTCCCTCGCCTCGCTTTCCCTCGCTTTCCCTCGCCTCGCTTTCCCTCGCCTCGCCTCGGTTTCCCTCGCCTCGCCTCGCTTTCCCTCGCCTCGCCTCGCTTTCCCTCGCCTCACATCGCTTTCCCTCGCCTCGCCTCGCTTTCCCTCGCCTCGCCTCGCCTTCCCTCGCCTCGCCTTCCCTCGCCTCGCCTCACATCGCTTTCCCTCGCCTCGCCTTCCCTTGCCTCGCTTTCCCTCACCTCGTTTTCTCTCGTTTCGCCTCGCCTCAGAATCCGTCGCCTCGCCTCGCTTTCCCCCGCCTCTCTTTGCCTCGCTTTGCCTCGCCTCGCTTTCCCCCGCCTTCCCTCGCCTCGTTTTCCATCAACTCGCTTTCCCTCGCCTCGCCTCGCTTACCCTCGCCTCGCCTCGCTTTCCCTCGCCTCGCTTTCCCTCGCTTTCCCTCGCCTCGCTTTCCCTCGCCTCGCCTCGGTTTCCCTCGCCTCGCCTCGGTTTCCCTCGCCTCGCCTCCCTTTCCCTCGCCTCACATCACTTTCCCTCGCCTCGCTTTCCCTCGCCTCGCCTTCCCTCGCCTCGCCTTCCCTCGCCTCGCCTTCCCTCGCCTCGCCTCCATTTCCCTCATCTCGCCTCCCTTTCCCTCGCCTCACATCGCTTTCCCTCGCCTCGCTTTCCCTCACCTCCCGCGCTTTCCCTTGCCTCGCCTTCCCTCGCCTCGCCTTCCCTCGCCTCGCTTTCCCTCGCCTCGCCTCGCTTTCCCTCGCCTCGCCTCGCCTTCCCTCGCCTCGCCTCGCCATCCCTCGCCTCGCCTCGCCTGGCTTTCCCTTGCCTCGCCTCGCCTCGCCTCGCCTCGCTTGCTTTCCCTCGCCTCCCCTCGCCTCCCTTTCCTCGCCTCGCCTCGCTTTCCCTCGCCTCGCCTCGCTTTCCCTCGCCTCACATCGCTTTCCCTCGCCTCGCCTCGCTTTCCCTCGCCTCGCCTCGCTTTCCCTCGCCTCGCCTCTGTTTCCCTCGCCTCGCCTCCCTTTCCTCGCCTCGCCTCGCTTTCCCTCGCCTCGACTCGCTTTCTCTCGCCTCCCCTCCCTTTCCTTGCCTCGCCTCGCTTTCCCTTGCCTCGCTTTCTCTCGCCTCGCCTCCCTTTCCTCGCCTCGCCTCGCTTTCCTCGCCTCGCCTCGCTTTCCCTCGCCTCGCTTTCCCTCGCCTCGCCTCGCCTCGGTTTCCCCTGCGTCGCCTTCCATCGCCTCGCCTCGCTTTCCCTCGTCTCGCGTCGCTTTCCCTTGCCTCGCTTTCCCTCGCCTCGCCTCGCTTTCCCTCGCCTCGCTTTCCCTCGCTTTCCCTCGCCTCGCTTTCCCTCGCCTCGCCTCGGTTTCCCTCGCCTCGCCTCGCTTTCCCTCGCCTCGCCTCGCTTTCCCTCGCCTCACATCGCTTTGCCTCGCCTCGCCTCGCTTTCCCTCGCCTCGCCTCGCCTTCCCTCGCCTCGCCTTCCCTCGCCTCGCCTCACATCGCTTTCCCTCGCCTCGCCTTCCCTTGCCTCGCTTTCCCTCACCTCGTTTTCTCTCGTTTCGCCTCGCCTCAGAATCCGTCGCCTCGCCTCGCTTTCCCCCGCCTCTCTTTGCCTCGCTTTGCCTCGCCTCGCTTTCCCCCGCCTTCCCTCGCCTCGTTTTCCATCAACTCGCTTTCCCTCGCCTCGCCTCCCTTACCCTCGCCTCGCCTCGCTTTCCCTCGCCTCGCTTTCCCTCGCTTTCCCTCGCCTCGCTTTCCCTCGCCTCGCCTCGGTTTCCCTCGCCTCGCCTCGGTTTCCCTCGACTCGCCTCCCTTTCCCTCGCCTCACATCACTTTCCCTCGCCTCGCTTTCCCTCGCCTCGCCTTCCCTCGCCTCGCCTTCCCTCGCCTCGCCTTCCCTCGCCTCGCCTCCATTTCCCTCATCTCGCCTCCCTTTCCCTCGCCTCACATCGCTTTCCCTCGCCTCGCTTTCCCTCACCTCCCGCGCTTTCCCTTGCCTCGCCTTCCCTCGCCTCGCCTTCCCTCGCCTCGCCTTCCCTCGCCTCGCTTTCCCTCGCCTCGCCTCGCTTTCCCTCGCCTCGCCTCGCCTTCCCTCGCCTCGCCTCGCCATCCCTCGCCTCGCCTCGCCTCGCTTTCCCTCGCCTCGACTCGCTTTCTCTCGCCTCCCCTCCCTTTCCTTGCCTCGCCTCGCTTTCCCTTGCCTCGCTTTCTCTCGCCTCGCCTCCCTTTCCTCGCCTCGCCTCGCTTTCCCTCGCCTCGCTTTCCCTCGCCTCGCCTCGCCTCGGTTTCCCCTGCGTCGCCTTCCATCGCCTCGCCTCGCTTTCCCTCGCCTCGCCTCGCTTTCCCTCGCCTCGCTTTCCCTCGCCTCGCTTTCCCTCGCCTCGCCTCGCCTTCCCTCGCCTCACATCGCTTTCCCTCCCCTCGACTCGCTTTCCCCCGCCTCGCTTTGCCTCGCCTTCCCTCGCCTCGCTTTCCCTCCCCTTCCCTCGCCTCGCTTTCCCTCGCCTCGCCTCGCTTTCCCTCGCCTCACATCGCTTTCCCTCGCCTCGCCTCGCTTTCCCTCGCCTCGACTCGCCTTCCCTCGCCTCGCCTTCCCTCGCCTCGCCTCACATCGCTTTCCCTCGCCTCGCCTTCCCTTGCCTCGCTTTCCCTCACCTCGCTTTCTCTCGTTTCGCCTCGCCTCAGAATCCGTCGCCTCGCCTCGCTTTCCCCCGCCTCTCTTTGCCTCGCTTTGCCTCGCCTCGCTTTCCCCCGCCTTCCCTCGCCTCGTTTTCCATCAACTCGCTTTCCCTCGCCTCGCCTCGCTTACCCTCGCCTCGCCTCGCTTTCCCTCGCCTCGCTTTCCCTCGCTTTCCCTCGCCTCGCTTTCCCTCGCCTCGCCTCGCTTACCCTCGCCTCGCCTCGCTTTACCTCGCCTCGCTTTCCCTCGCTTTCCCTCGCCTCGCTTTCCCTCGCCTCACATCACTTTCCCTCGCCTCGCTTTCCTTCGCCTCGCTTTCCCTCGCCTCGCCTCGCTTTCCCTCGCCTCACATCGCTTTCCCTCGCCTCGCCTCGCTTTCCCTCGCCTCGACTCGCCTTCCCTCGCCTCGCCTTCCCTCGCCTCGCCTCACATCGCTTTCCCTCGCCTCGCCTTCCCTTGCCTCGCTTTCCCTCACCTCGCTTTCTCTCGTTTCGCCTCGCCTCAGAATCCGTCGCCTCGCCTCGCTTTCCCCCGCCTCTCTTTGCCTCGCTTTGCCTCGCCTCGCTTTCCCCCGCCTTCCCTCGCCTCGTTTTCCATCAACTCGCTTTCCCTCGCCTCGCCTCGCTTACCCTCGCCTCGCCTCGCTTTCCCTCGCCTCGCCTCGCTTTCCCTCGCCTCGCTTTCCCTCGCTTTCCCTCGCCTCGCTTTCCCTCGCCTCGCCTCGCTTACCCTCGCCTCGCCTCGCTTTACCTCGCCTCGCTTTCCCTCGCTTTCCCTCGCCTCGCTTTCCCTCGCCTCACATCACTTTCCCTCGCCTCGCTTTCCTTCGCCTCGCTTTCCCTCGCCTCGCCTTCCCTCGCCTCGCTTTCCCTCGCCTCGCCTTCCCTCGCCTCGCCTTCCCTCGCCTCGCCTTCCCTCGCCTCGCCTCCATTTCCCTCATCTCGCCTCCCTTTCCCTCGCCTCACATCGCATTCCCTCGCCTCGCTTTCCCTCACCTCCCGCGCTTTCCGTTGCCTCGCCTTCCCTCGCCTCCCCTTCCCTCGCCTCGCCTTCCCTCGCCTCGCTTTCCCTCGCCGCGCCTCGCTTTCCCTCGCCTCACATCGATTTCCCTCGCCTCGCCTCGCTTTCCCTCGCCTCGCTTTCCCTCGCCTGGCTTTCCCTCGCCTCGCCTCCCCTTCCCTCGCCTCGCCTTCCCTCGCCTCGCCTCACATCGCTTTCCCTCGCTTCGACTCGCTTTCCCCCGCCTCGCTTTGCCTCGCCTTCCCTCGCCTCGCTTTCCCTCGCCTTCCCTCGCCTCGCTTTCCCTCGCCTCGCCTCGCTTTCCCTCACCTCGCTTTCCCTCGTTTCGCCTCGCCTCGCTTTCCCTCGCCTCTCCTCGCTTTCCCCCGCCTCGCTTTGCCTCGCCTTCCCTCGCCTCGCTTTCCATCACCTCGCTTTCCCTCGCATCGCCTCGCTTACCCTCGCCTCTCCTCGCTGTCCCTCGCCTCGCCTTCCCTCGCCTCGCCTCGCCTGGCTTTCCCTTGCCTCGCCTCGCTTTCCCTCGCCTCGCCTCCCTTTCCCTCGCCTCGCTTTCCCTCGCCTAGCCTCTCTTTCCCTCGCCTCGCCTCTCTTTCCCTCGCCTCACTTTCCCTCGCCTCGCCTCGCATCGGTTTCCCCTGCGTCGCCTTCCCTCGCCTCGCCTCGCTTTCCCTCTCCTCGCCTCGCTTTCCCTCGCCTCGCCTCGCTTTCCCTGGCCTCGCTTTCCCTCGCCTCGCCTCGCTTTCCCTCGCCTCGCCTCGCTTTCCCTCGCCTCGCCTCGCTTTCCCTCGCCTCGCCTCACATCGCTTTCCCTCGCCTCGCCTTCCCTCGCCTCGCCTCACATCGCTTTCCCTCGCCTCGCCTTCCCTTGCCTCGCTTTCCCTCACCTCGCTTTCTCTCGTTTCGCCTCGCCTCAGAATCCGTCGCCTCGCCTCGCTTTCCCCCGCCTCTCTTTGCCTCGCTTTGCCTCGCCTCGCTTTCCCCCGCCTTCCCTCGCCTCGTTTTCCATCAACTCGCTTTCCCTCGCCTCGCCTGGCTTACCCTCGCCTCGCCTCGCCTTCCCTCGCCTCGCCTTCCCTCGCCTCGCCTTCCCTCGCCTCGCTTTCCCTCGCCTCGCCTCGCTTTCCCTCGCCTCGCCTCGCCTTCCCTCGCCTCGCCTCGCCATCCCTCGCCTCGCCTCGCCTGGCTTTCCCTTGCCTCGCCTCGCCTCGCCTCGCCTCGCTTGCTTTCCCTCGCCTCCCCTCGCCTCCCTTTCCTCGCCTCGCCTCGCTTTCCCTCGCCTCGCCTCTCTTTCCCTCGCCTCGCCTCGCTTTCCCTCGCCTCCCTTTCCTCGCCTCGCCTCGCTTTCCCTCGCCTCGACTCGCTTTCTCTCGCCTCCCCTCCCTTTCCTTGCCTCGCCTCGCTTTCCCTTGCCTCGCTTTCTCTCGCCTCGCCTCCCTTTCCTCGCCTCGCCTCGCTTTCCCTCGCCTCGCTTTCCCTCGCCTCGCCTCGCCTCGGTTTCCCCTGCGTCGCCTTCCATCGCCTCGCCTCGCTTTCCCTCGTCTCGCGTCGCTTTCCCTTGCCTCGCTTTCCCTCGCCTCGCCTCGCTTTCCCTCGCCTCGCTTTCCCTCGCCTCGCTTTCCCTCGCCTCGCCTTCCCTCGCCTCGCCTTCCCTCGCCTCGCCTTCCCTCGCCTCGCCTCCATTTCCCTCATCTCGCCTCCCTTTCCCTCGCCTCACATCGCTTTCCCTCGCCTCGCTTTCCCTCACCTCCCGCGCTTTCCCTTGCCTCGCCTTCCCTCGCCTCGCCTTCCCTCACCTCGCCTTCCCTCGCCTCGCCTTCCCTCGCCTCGCTTTCCCTCGCCTCGCCTCGCTTTCCCTCGCCTCGCCTCGCCTTCCCTCGCCTCGCCTCGCCATCCCTCGCCTAGCCTCGCCTGATTTTCCCTTGCCTCGCCTCGCCTCGCCTCGCCTCGCTTGCTTTCCCTCGCCTCCCCTCGCCTCCCTTTCCTCGCCTCGCCTCGCTTTCCCTCGCCTCGCCTCGCTTTCCCTCGCCTCGCCTCTCTTTCCCTCGCCTCGCCTCGCTTTCCCTCGCCTCGCCTCCCTTTCCTCGCCTCGCCTCGCTTTCCCTCGCCTCGACTCGCTTTCTCTCGCCTCCCCTCCCTTTCCTTGCCTCGCCTCGCTTTCCCTTGCCTCGCTTTCCCTCGCCTCGCCTCCCTTTCCTCGCCTCGCCTCGCTTTCCCTCGCCTCGCTTTCCCTCGCCTCGCCTCGCCTCGGTTTCCCCTGCGTCGCCTTCCATCGCCTCGCCTCTCTTTCCCTCGCCTCGCCTCGCTTTCCCTCGCCTCGCCTCGCTTTCCCTCGCCTCGCCTCTGTTTCCCTCGCCTCGCCTCCCTTTCCTCGCCTCGCCTCGCTTTCCCTCGCCTCGACTCGCTTTCCCTCGCCTCGCTTTCCCTCGCCTCGCCTTCCCTCGCCTCGCCTCACATCGCTTTCCCTCGCCTCGCCTTCCCTTGCCTCGCTTTCCCTCACCTCGCTTTCTCTCGTTTCGCCTCGCCTCAGAATCCGTCGCCTCGCCTCGCTTTCCCCCGCCTCTCTTTGCCTCGCTTTGCCTCGCCTCGCTTTCCCCCGCCTTCCCTCGCCTCGTTTTCCATCAACTCGCCTTCCCTCGCCTCGCCTCGCTTACCCTCGCCTCGCTTTCCCTCGCTTTCCCTCGCCTCGCTTTCCCTCGCCTCGCCTCGGTTTCCCTCGCCTCGCCTCGGTTTCCCTCGCCTCGCCTCCCTTTCCCTCGCCTCACATCACTTTCCCTCGCCTCGCTTTCCCTCGCCTCGCCTTCCCTCGCCTCGCCTTCCCTCGCCTCGCCTTCCCTCGCCTCGCCTCCATTTCCCTCATCTCGCCTCCCTTTCCCTCGCCTCACATCGCTTTCCCTCGCCTCGCTTTCCCTCACCTCCCGCGCTTTCCCTTGCCTCGCCTTCCCTCGCCTCGCCTTCCCTCGCCTCGCCTTCCCTCGCCTCGCTTTCCCTCGCCTCGCCTCGCTTTCCCTCGCCTCGCCTCGCCTTCCCTCGCCTCGCCTCGCCATCCCTCGCCTCGCCTCGCCTGGCTTTCCCTTGCCTCGCCTCGCCTCGCCTCGCCTCGCTTGCTTTCCCTCGCCTCCCCTCGCCTCCCTTTCCTCGCCTCGCCTCGCTTTCCCTCGCCTCGCCTCTCTTTCCCTCGCCTCGCCTCGCTTTCCCTCGCCTGGCCTCGCTTTCCCTCGCCTCGCCTCTCTTTCCCTCGCCTCGCCTCCCTTTCCTCGCCTCGCCTCGCTTTCCCTCGCCTCGACTCGCTTTCTCTCGCCTCCCCTCCCTTTCCTTGCCTCGCCTCGCTTTCCCTTGCCTCGCTTTCTCTCGCCTCGCCTCCCTTTCCTCGCCTCGCCTCGCTTTCCCTCGCCTCGCTTTCCCTCGCCTCGCCTCGCCTCGGTTTCCCCAGCGTCGCCTTCCATCGCCTCGCCTCGCTTTCCCTCGTCTCGCGTCGCTTTCCCTTGCCTCGCTTTCCCTCGCCTCGCCTCGCTTTCCCTCGCCTCGCTTTCCCTCGCCTCGCTTTCCCTCGCCTCGCCTTCCCTCGCCTCGCCTTCCCTCGCCTCGCCTTCCCTCGCCTCGCCTCCATTTCCCTCATCTCGCCTCCCTTTCCCTCGCCTCACATCGCTTTCCCTCGCCTCGCTTTCCCTCACCTCCCGCGCTTTCCCTTGCCTCGCCTTCCCTCACCTCGCCTTCCCTCGCCTCGCCTTCCCTCGCCTCGCTTTCCCTCGCCTCGCCTCGCTTTCCCTCGCCTCGCCTCGCCTTCCCTCGCCTCGCCTCGCCATCCCTCGCCTCGCCTCGCCTGGCTTTCCCTTGCCTCGCCTCGCCTCGCCTCGCCTCGCTTGCTTACCCTCGCCTCCCCTCGCCTCCCTTTCCTCGCCTCGCCTCGCTTTCCCTCGCCTCGCCTCTCTTTCCCTCGCCTCGCCTCGCTTTCCCTCGCCTCGCCTCGCTTTCCCTCGCCTCGCCTCGCTTTCCCTCGCCTCGCCTCCCTTTCCTCGCCTCGCCTCGCTTTCCCTCGCCTCGACTCGCTTTCTCTCGCCTCCCCTCCCTTTCCTTGCCTCGCCTCGCTTTCCCTTGCCTCGCTTTCTCTCGCCTCGCCTCCCTTTCCTCGCCTCGCCTCGCTTTCCCTCGCCTCGCTTTCCCTCGCCTCGCCTCGCCTCGGTTTCCCCTGCGTCGCCTTCCATCGCCTCGCCTCTCTTTCCCTCGCCTCGCCTCGCTTTCCCTCGCCTCGCCTCGCTTTCCCTCGCCTCGCCTCTGTTTCCCTCGCCTCGCCTCCCTTTCCTCGCCTCGCCTCGCTTTCCCTCGCCTCGACTCGCTTTCCCTCGCCTCGCTTTCCCTCGCCTCGCCTTCCCTCGCCTCGCCTCACATCGCTTTCCCTCGCCTCGCCTTCCCTTGCCTCGCTTTCCCTCACCTCGCTTTCTCTCGTTTCGCCTCGCCTCAGAATCCGTCGCCTCGCCTCGCTTTCCCCCGCCTCTCTTTGCCTCGCTTTGCCTCGCCTCGCTTTCCCCCGCCTTCCTCGCCTCGTTTTCCATCAACTCGCTTTCCCTCGCCTCGCCTGGCTTACCCTCGCCTCGCCTCGCCTTCCCTCGCCTCGCCTTCCCTCGCCTCGCCTTCCCTCGCCTCGCTTTCCCTCGCCTCGCCTCGCTTTCCCTCGCCTCGCCTCGCCTTCCCTCGCCTCGCCTCGCCATCCCTCGCCTCGCCGCGCCTGGCTTTCCCTTGCCTCGCCTCGCCTCGCCTCGCCTCGCTTGCTTACCCTCGCCTCCCCTCGCCTCCCTTTCCTCGCCTCGCCTCGCTTTCCCTCGCCTCGCCTCTCTTTCCCTCGCCTCGCCTCGCTTTCCCTCGCCTCGCCTCGCTTTCCCTCGCCTCGCCTCTCTTTCCCTCGCCTCGCCTCCCTTTCCTCGCCTCGCCTCGCTTTCCCTCGCCTCGACTCGCTTTCTCTCGCCTCCCCTCCCTTTCCTTGCCTCGCCTCGCTTTCCCTTGCCTCGCTTTCTCTCGCCTCGCCTCCCTTTCCTCGCCTCGCCTCGCTTTCCCTCGCCTCGCTTTCCCTCGCCTCGCCTCGCCTCGGTTTCCCCTGCGTCGCCTTCCATCGCCTCGCCTCTCTTTCCCGCGCCTCGCCTCGCTTTCCCTCGCCTCGCCTTCCCTCGCCTCGCCTCCATTTCCCTCATCTCGCCTCCCTTTCCCTCGCCTCACATCGCTTTCCCTCGCCTCGCTTTCCCTCACCTCCCGCGCTTTCCCTTGCCTCGCCTTCCCTCGCCTCGCCTTCCCTCGCCTCGCCTTCCCTCGCCTCGCTTTCCCTCGCCTCGCCTCGCTTTCCCTCGCCTCGCCTCGCCTTCCCTCGCCTCGCCTCGCCATCCCTCGCCTCACCTCGCCTGGCTTTCCCTTGCCTCGCCTCGCCTCGCCTCGCCTCGCTTGCTTTCCCTCGCCTCCCCTCGCCTCCCTTTCCTCGCCTCGCCTCGCTTTCCCTCGCCTCGCCTCTCTATCCCTCGCCTCGCCTCGCTTTCCCTCGCCTCGCCTCGCTTTCCCTCGCCTCACATCGCTTTCCCTCGCCTCGCCTCGCTTTCCCTCGCCTCGCCTCGCTTTCCCTCGCCTCGCCTCTGTTTCCCTCGCCTCGCCTCCCTTTCCTCGCCTCGCCTCGCTTTCCCTCGCCTCGACTCGCTTTCTCTCACCTCCCCTCCCTTTCCTTGCCTCGCCTCGCTTTCCCTTGCCTCGCTTTCTCTCGCCTCGCCTCCCTTTCCTCGCCTCGCCTCGCTTTCCCTCGCCTCGCTTTCCCTCGCCTCGCCTCGCCTCGGTTTCCCCTGCGTCGCCTTCCATCGCCTCGCCTCGCTTTCCCTCGTCTCGCGTCGCTTTCCCTTGCCTCGCTTTCCCTCGCCTCGCCTCGCTTTCCCTCGCCTCGCTTTCCCTCGCTTTCCCTCGCCTCGCTTTCCCTCGCCTCGCCTCGGTTTCCCTCGCCTCGCCTCGCTTTCCCTCGCCTCGCCTCGCTTTCCCTCGCCTCACATCGCTTTCCCTCGCCTCGCCTCGCTTTCCCTCGCCTCGCCTCGCCTTCCCTCGCCTCGCCTTCCCTCGCCTCGCCTCACATCGCTTTCCCTCGCCTCGCCTTCCCTTGCCTCGCTTTCCCTCACCTCGTTTTCTCTCGTTTCGCCTCGCCTCAGAATCCGTCGCCTCGCCTCGCTTTCCCCCGCCTCTCTTTGCCTCGCTTTGCCTCGCCTCGCTTTCCCACACCTTCCCTCGCCTCGTTTTCCATCAACTCGCTTTCCCTCGCCTCGCCTCGCTTACCCTCGCCTCGCCTCGCTTTCCCTCGCCTCGCTTTCCCTCGCTTTCCCTCGCCTCGGTTTCCCTCGCCTCGCCTCGGTTTCCCTCGCCTCGCCTCGGTTTCCCTCGCCTCGCCTCCCTTTCCCTCGCCTCACATCACTTTCCCTCGCCTCGCTTTCCCTCGCCTCGCCTTCCCTCGCCTCGCCTTCCCTCGCCTCGCCTTCCCTCGCCTCGCCTTCCCTCGCCTCGCCTTCCCTCGCCTCGCCTCCATTTCCCTCATCTCGCCTCCCTTTCCCTCGCCTCACATCGCTTTCCCTCGCCTCGCTTTCCCTCACCTCCCGCGCTTTCCCTTGCCTCGCCTTCCCTCGCCTCGCCTTCCCTCGCCTCGCCTTCCCTCGCCTCGCTTTCCCTCGCTTCGCCTCGCTTTCCCTCGCCTCGCCTCGCCTTCCCTCGCCTCGCCTCGCCATCCCTCGCCTCGCCTCGCCTGGCTTTCCCTTGCCTCGCCTCGCCTCGCCTCGCCTCGCTTGCTTTCCCTCGCCTCCCCTCGCCTCCCTTTCCTCGCCTCGCCTCGCTTTCCCTCGCCTCGCCTCTCTATCCCTCGCCTCGCCTCGCTTTCCCTCGCCTCGCCTCGCTTTCCCTCGCCTCGCCTCGCCTCGGTTTCCCCTGCGTCGCCTTCCATCACCTCGCCTCGCTTTCCCTCGTCTCGCGTCGCTTTCCCTTGCCTCGCTTTCCCTCGCCTCGCCTCGCTTTCCCTCGCCTCCCCTCGCTTTCCCTCGCCTCGCTTTCCCTCGCCTCGCATTCCCTCGCCCCGCCTCGTCTTCCCTCGCCTCGTCTTCCCTCGCCTCGCCTCACATCGCTTTCCCTCGCTTCGACTCGCTTTCCCCCGCCTGGCTTTCCCTCGCCTTCCCTCGCCTCGCTTTCCCTCGCCTTCCCTCGCCTCGCTTTCCCTCGCCTCCCCTCGCCTCGCTTTCCCTCGCCTCGCCTCGCTTTCCCTCGCCTCACATCGATTTCCCTCGCCTCGCCTCGCTTTCCCTCGCCTCGCCTCGCTTTCCCTCGCCTCACCTCTGTTTCCCTCGCCTCGCCTCCCTTTCCTCGCCTCGCCTCGCTTTCCCTCGCCTCGACTCGCTTTCTCTCGCCTCCCCTCCCTTTCCTTGCCTCGCCTCGCTTTCCCTTGCCTCGCTTTCTCTCGCCTCGCCTCCCTTTCCTCGCCTCGCCTCGCTTTCCCTCGCCTCGCTTTCCCTCGCCTCGCCTCGCCTCGGTTTCCCCTGCGTCGCCTTCCATCGCCTCGCTTCGCTTTCCCTCGTCTCGCGTCGCTTTCCCTTGCCTCGCTTTCCCTCGCCTCGCCTCGCTTTCCCTCGCCTCGCTTTCCCTCGCCTCGCTTTCCCTCGCCTCGCCTTCCCTCGCCTCGCCTCACATCGCTTTCCCTCGCCTCGCCTTCCCTTGCCTCGCTTTCCCTCACCTCGCTTTCTCTCGTTTCGCCTCGCCTCAGAATCCGTCGCCTCGCCTCGCTTTCCCCCGCCTCTCTTTGCCTCGCTTTGCCTCGCCTCGCTTTCCCCCGCCTTCCCTCGCCTCGTTTTCCATCAACTCGCTTTCCCTAGCCTCGCCTCGCTTACCCTCGCCTCGCCTCGCTTTCCCTCGCCTCGCTTTCCCTCGCTTTCCCTCGCCTCGCTTTCCCTCGCCTCGCCTCGGTTTCCCTCGCCTCGCCTCCCTTTCCCTCGCCTCGCCTCCCTTTCCCTCGCCTCACATCACTTTCCCTCGCCTCGCTTTCCCTCGCCTCGCCTTCCCTCGCCTCGCTTTCCCTCGCCTCGCCTTCCCTCGCCTCGCCTCCATTTCCCTCATCTCGCCTCCCTTTCCCTCGCCTCACATCGCTTTCCCTCACCTCGCTTTCCCTCACCTCCCGCGCTTTCCCTTGCCTCGCCTTCCCTCGCCTCGCCTTCCCTCGCCTCGCTTTCCCTCGCCTCGCCTCGCTTTCCCTCGCCTCGCCTGGCTTTCCCTTGCCTCGCCTCGCCTCGCCTCGCCTCGCTTGCTTTCCCTCGCCTCCCCTCGCCTCCCTTTCCTCGCCTCGCCTCGCTTTCCCTCGCCTCGCCTCTCTTTCCCTCGCCTCGCCTCGCTTTCCCTCGCCTCGCCTCGCTTTCCCTCGCCTCGCCTCGCTTTCCCTTGCCTCGCTTTCCCTCGCCTCGCTTTCCATCGCCTGCCTCGCTTTCCCTCGCCTCGCTTTCCCTCGCCTCGCTTTCCCTCGCCTCGCTTTCCCTCGCTTTCCCTCGCCTCGCTTTCCCTCGCCTCACATCACTTTCCCTCGCCTCGCTTTCCTTCGCCTCGCTTTCCCTCGCCTCGCCTTCCCTCGCCTCGCCTTCCCTCGCCTCGCCTTCCCTCGCCTCGCCTCCATTTCCCTCATCTCGCCTCCCTTTCCCTCGCCTCGCCTCGCTTTCCCTCGCCTCGCTTTCCCTCACCTCCCGCGCTTTCCCTTGCCTCGCCTTCCCTCGCCTCCCCTTCCCTCGCCTCGCCTTCCCTCGCCTCGCTTTCCCTCGCCTCGCCTCGCTTTCCCTCGCCTCACATCGATTTCCCTCGCCTCGCCTCGCTTTCCCTCGCCTCGCTTTCCCTCGCCTGGCTTTCCCTCGCCTCGCCTCCCCTTCCCTCGCCTCGCCTTCCCTCGCCTCGCCTCACATCGCTTTCCCTCGCTTCGACTCGCTTTCCCCCGTCTCTCTTTGCCTCGCCTTCCCTCGCCTCGCTTTCCCTCGCCTTCCCTCGCCTCGCTTTCCCTCGCCTCGCCTCGCTTTCCCTCACCTCGCTTTCCCTCGTTTCGCCTCGCCTCGCTTTCCCTCGCCTCTCCTCGCTCTCCCCCGCCTCGCTTTCCCTCGCCTCGCCTCGCTTTCCCTCGCCTCGCTTTCCCTCGCCTCGCCTTCCCTCGCCTCGCCTCACATCGCTTTCCCTCGCCTCGCCTTCCCTTGCCTCGCTTTCCCTCACCTCGCTTTCTCTCGTTTCGCCTCGCCTCAGAATCCGTCGCCTCGCCTCGCTTTCCCCCGCCTCTCTTTGCCTCGCATTGCCTCGCCTCGCTTTCCCCCGCCTTCCCTCGCCTCGTTTTCCATCAACTCGCTTTCCCTCGCCTCGCCTCGCTTACCCTCGCCTCGCCTCGCTTTCCCTCGCCTCGCCTCGCCTCGCTTTCCCTCGCCTCGCTTTCCCTCGCCTCGCCTCGGTTTCCCTCGCCTCGCCTCCCTTTCCCTCGCCTCGCCTCCCTTTCCCTCGCCTCACATCACTTTCCCTCGCCTCGCTTTCCCTCGCCTCGCCTTCCCTCGCCTCGCTTTCCCTCGCCTCGCCTTCCCTCGCCTCGCCTCCATTTCTCTCATCTCGCCTCCCTTTCCCTCGCCTCACATCGCTTTCCCTCACCTCGCTTTCCCTCACCTCCCGCGCTTTCCCTTGCCTCGCCTTCCCTTGCCTCGCTTTCCCTCGCCTCGCCTCGCTTTCCCTCGCCTCGCCTCGCCTTCCCTCGCCTCGCCTCGCTTGCTTTCCCTCGCCTCCCCTCGCCTCCCTTTCCTCGCCTCGCCTCGCTTTCCCTCGCCTCGCCTCTCTTTCCCTCGCCTCGCCTCGCTTTCCCTCGCCTCGCCTCGCTTTCCCTCGCCTCGCCTCTCTTTCCCTCGCCTCGCCTCCCTTTCCTCGCCTCGCCTCGCTTTCCCTCGCCTCGACTCGCTTTCTCTCGCCTCCCCTCCCTTTCCTTGCCTCGCCTCGCTTTCCCTTGCCTCGCTTTCTCTCGCCTCGCCTCCCTTTCCTCGCCTCTCCTCGCTTTCCCTCGCCTCGCTTTCCCTCGCCTCGCCTCGCTTTCCCTCGCCTCGCCTCGCTTTACCTCGCCTCGCATTCCCTCGCCTCGCTTTCCCTCGCCTCGCCTCGCTTTCCCTTGCCTCGCTTTCCCTCGCCTCGCTTTCCCTCGCCTCGCCTCGCTTTTCCTCGCCTCGCTTTCCCTCGCCTCGCCTCGCTTTCCCTCGCCTCGCCTCGCATCGGTTTCCCCTGCGTCGCCTTCCCTCGCCTAGCCTTGCTTTCCCTAGCCTCGCCTCGCTTTCCCTTGCCTCGCCTCGCTTTCCCTCGCCTCGCTTTCCCTCGCCTCGCCTCGCTTTCCCTCGCCTCGCCTCGCTTTCCGTCGCCTCGCTTTCCCTCGCCTCCCTTTCCCTCGCCTCGCCTCGCCTCGCCTTCCCTCGCCTCGCCTTCCCTCGCCTCGCTTTCCCTCGCCTCGCATCGCTTTCTCTCGCCTCTCCTCGCTTTCCCTCTCCTCGCCTCTCTTTCCCCTGCCTCGCCTCGCTTTCCCTTGCCTCGCCTTCCCTCGCCTCGCCTTCCCTCTCCTCGCCTTCCCTCGCCTCGCTTTCCCTCGCCTTGCCTCGCTTTCCCTCATCTCGCCTTCCCTCGCTACGCTTTCCCTCATCTCGCCTTCCCTCGCCTCGCGTCCCCTCTCCTCGCCTTCCCTCGACTCGCCTCGCCTTCCCTCGCTTTCCCTCGCCTCGCTTTCCCTCGCTTTCCCTCGCCTCGCCTCGCTTTCCCTCGCCTCGCTTTCCCTCGCCTCGCTTTCCCTCGACTCGCCTCGCTTTCCCTCGCCTCGCTTTCCCTCGCCTCGCTTTCCCTCGCCTCGCTTTCCCTCGACTCGCCTCGCATGGGTTTCCCCTGCGTCGCCTTCCCTCGCCTCGCCTCGCTTTCCCTCTCCTCGCCTCGCCTTCCCTAGCCTCGCCTCGCTTTCCCTCGCCTCGCTTTCCCTCGCCTCGGTTTCCCTCGCCTCGCCTCGCCTTCCCTCGCCTCACATCGCTTTCCCTCCCCTCGACTCGCTTTCCCCCGCCTCTCTTTGCCTCGCCTTCCCTCGCCTCGCTTTCCCTCGCTTTCCCTCACCTCGCTTTCCCTCGCCTCGCTTTCCCTCCCCTCGCTTTCCCTCGCCTCGCCTCCCTTTCCCTCGCCTCACCTCGCCTTCCCTCGCCTCGCCTTCCGTCGCCTCGCCTCGCCTGGCTTTCCCTTCCCTCGCCTCGTTTTCCGTCGCCTCGCCTCGCTTCGCTTTCCCTCGCCTCACCTCGCCTTCCCTCGCCTCGCCTTCCTTCGCCTCGCCTCGCCTCGCTTTCCCTCGCCTCGCCTCGCTTTCCCTTGCCTCGCTTTCCCTCGCCTCGCTTTCCCTTGCCTCGCTTTCCCTTGCCTCGCTTTCCCTCGCCTCGCTTTCCCTCGCCTCGCCTCGGTTTCCCTCGCCTCGCCTCCCTTTCCCTCGCCTCGCCTTCCCTCGCCTCGCTTTCCCTCGCCTCGCCTCGCTTTCCCTCGCCTCACATCGATTTCCCTCGCCTCGCCTCGCTTTCCCTCGCCTCGCTTTCCCTCGCCTGGCTTTCCCTCGCCTCGCCTCCCCTTCCCTCGCCTCGCCTTCCCTCGCCTCGCCTCACATCGCTTTCCCTCGCTTCGACTCGCTTTCCCCCGTCTCTCTTTGCCTCGCCTTCCCTCGCCTCGCTTTCCCTCGCCTTCCCTCGCCTCGCTTTCCCTCGCCTCGCCTCGCTTTCCCTCACCTCGCTTTCCCTCGTTTCGCCTCGCCTCGCTTTCCCTCGCCTCTCCTCGCTCTCCCCCGCCTCGCTTTCCCTCGCCTCGCCTCGCTTTCCCTCGCCTCGCTTTCCCTCGCCTCGCCTTCCCTCGCCTCGCCTCACATCGCTTTCCCTCGCCTCGCCTTCCCTTGCCTCGCTTTCCCTCACCTCGCTTTCTCTCGTTTCGCCTCGCCTCAGAATCCGTCGCCTCGCCTCGCTTTCCCCCGCCTCTCTTTGCCTCGCATTGCCTCGCCTCGCTTTCCCCCGCCTTCCCTCGCCTCGTTTTCCATCAACTCGCTTTCCCTCGCCTCGCCTCGCTTACCCTCGCCTCGCCTCGCTTTCCCTCGCCTCGCCTCGCCTCGCTTTCCCTCGCCTCGCTTTCCCTCGCCTCGCCTCGGTTTCCCTCGCCTCGCCTCCCTTTCCCTCGCCTCGCCTCCCTTTCCCTCGCCTCACATCACTTTCCCTCGCCTCGCTTTCCCTCGCCTCGCCTTCCCTCGCCTCGCTTTCCCTCGCCTCGCCTTCCCTCGCCTCGCCTCCATTTCTCTCATCTCGCCTCCCTTTCCCTCGCCTCACATCGCTTTCCCTCACCTCGCTTTCCCTCACCTCCCGCGCTTTCCCTTGCCTCGCCTTCCCTTGCCTCGCTTTCCCTCGCCTCGCCTCGCTTTCCCTCGCCTCGCCTCGCCTTCCCTCGCCTCGCCTCGCTTGCTTTTCCTCGCCTCCCCTCGCCTCCCTTTCCTCGCCTCGCCTCGCTTTCCCTCGCCTCGCCTCTCTTTCCCTCGCCTCGCCTCGCTTTCCCTCGCCTCGCCTCGCTTTCCCTCGCCTCGCCTCTCTTTCCCTCGCCTCGCCTCCCTTTCCTCGCCTCGCCTCGCTTTCCCTCGCCTCGACTCGCTTTCTCTCGCCTCCCCTCCCTTTCCTTGCCTCGCCTCGCTTTCCCTTGCCTCGCTTTCTCTCGCCTCGCCTCCCTTTCCTCGCCTCTCCTCGCTTTCCCTCGCCTCGCTTTCCCTCGCCTCGCCTCGCTTTCCCTCGCCTCGCCTCGCTTTACCTCGCCTCGCATTCCCTCGCCTCGCTTTCCCTCGCCTCGCCTCGCTTTCCCTTGCCTCGCTTTCCCTCGCCTCGCTTTCCCTCGCCTCGCCTCGCTTTTCCTCGCCTCGCTTTCCCTCGCCTCGCCTCGCTTTCCCTCGCCTCGCCTCGCATCGGTTTCCCCTGCGTCGCCTTCCCTCGCCTAGCCTTGCTTTCCCTAGCCTCGCCTCGCTTTCCCTTGCCTCGCCTCGCTTTCCCTCGCCTCGCTTTCCCTCGCCTCGCCTCGCTTTCCCTCGCCTCGCCTCGCTTTCCGTCGCCTCGCTTTCCCTCGCCTCCCTTTCCCTCGCCTCGCCTCGCCTTCCCTCGCCTCGCCTTCCCTCGCCTCGCTTTCCCTCGCCTCGCATCGCTTTCTCTCGCCTCTCCTCGCTTTCCCTCTCCTCGCCTCTCTTTCCCCTGCCTCGCCTCGCTTTCCCTTGCCTCGCCTTCCCTCGCCTCGCCTTCCCTCTCCTCGCCTTCCCTCGCCTCGCTTTCCCTCGCCTTGCCTCGCTTTCCCTCATCTCGCCTTCCCTCGCTACGCTTTCCCTCATCTCGCCTTCCCTCGCCTCGCGTCCCCTCTCCTCGCCTTCCCTCGACTCGCCTCGCCTTCCCTCGCTTTCCCTCGCCTCGCTTTCCCTCGCTTTCCCTCGCCTCGCCTCGCTTTCCCTCGCCTCGCTTTCCCTCGCCTCGCTTTCCCTCGACTCGCCTCGCTTTCCCTCGCCTCGCTTTCCCTCGCCTCGCTTTCCCTCGCCTCGCTTTCCCTCGACTCGCCTCGCATGGGTTTCCCCTGCGTCGCCTTCCCTCGCCTCGCCTCGCTTTCCCTCTCCTCGCCTCGCCTTCCCTAGCCTCGCCTCGCTTTCCCTCGCCTCGCTTTCCCTCGCCTCGGTTTCCCTCGCCTCGCCTCGCCTTCCCTCGCCTCACATCGCTTTCCCTCCCCTCGACTCGCTTTCCCCCGCCTCTCTTTGCCTCGCCTTCCCTCGCCTCGCTTTCCCTCGCTTTCCCTCACCTCGCTTTCCCTCGCCTCGCTTTCCCTCCCCTCGCTTTCCCTCGCCTCGCCTCCCTTTCCCTCGCCTCACCTCGCCTTCCCTCGCCTCGCCTTCCGTCGCCTCGCCTCGCCTGGCTTTCCCTTCCCTCGCCTCGTTTTCCGTCGCCTCGCCTCGCTTCGCTTTCCCTCGCCTCACCTCGCCTTCCCTCGCCTCGCCTTCCTTCGCCTCGCCTCGCCTCGCTTTCCCTCGCCTCGCCTCGCTTTCCCTTGCCTCGCTTTCCCTCGCCTCGCTTTCCCTTGCCTCGCTTTCCCTTGCCTCGCTTTCCCTCGCCTCGCTTTCCCTCGCCTCGCCTCACTTTTCCTCGCCTCGCTTTCTCTCGCCTCGCCTCGCTGTCCCTCGCCTCGCTTTCCCTCGCCTCGCCTCGCCTTCCCTAGCCTCGCCTCGGTTTCCCTCGCCTCGCCTCGCTTTCCATCGCCTCGCTTTCCCTCGCCTCGCCTCGCTTTCCCTCGCCTCGCCTCGCTTTCCCTCGCCTCGCCTCGCTTTCCCTCACCTCGCTTTCCCTCGTTTCGCCTCGCCTCGCTTTCCCTCGCCTCTCCTCGCTCTCCCCCGCCTCGCTTTCCCTCGCCTCGCCTCGCTTTCCCTCGCCTCGCTTTCCCTCGCCTCGCCTTCCCTCGCCTCGCCTCACATCGCTTTCCCTCGCCTCGCCTTCCCTTGCCTCGCTTTCCCTCACCTCGCTTTCTCTCGTTTCGCCTCGCCTCAGAATCCGTCGCCTCGCCTCGCTTTCCCCCGCCTCTCTTTGCCTCGCTTTGCCTCGCCTCGCTTTCCCCCGCCTTCCCTCGCCTCGTTTTCCATCAACTCGCTTTCCCTCGCCTCGCCTCGCTTTCCCTCGCCTCGCCTCGCCTCGCTTTCCCTCGCCTCGCTTTCCCTCGCCTCGCCTCGGTTTCCCTCGCCTCGCCTCCCTTTCCCTCGCCTCGCCTCCCTTTCCCTCGCCTCACATCACTTTCCCTCGCCTCGCTTTCCCTCGCCTCGCCTTCCCTCGCCTCGCTTTCCCTCGCCTCGCCTTCCCTCGCCTCGCCTCCATTTCTCTCATCTCGCCTCCCTTTCCCTCGCCTCACATCGCTTTCCCTCACCTCGCTTTCCCTCACCTCCCGCGCTTTCCCTTGCCTCGCCTTCCCTTGCCTCGCTTTCCCTCGCCTCGCCTCGCTTTCCCTCGCCTCGCCTCGCCTTCCCTCGCCTCGCCTCGCTTGCTTTCCCTCGCCTCCCCTCGCCTCCCTTTCCTCGCCTCGCCTCGCTTTCCCTCGCCTCGCCTCTCTTTCCCTCGCCTCGCCTCGCTTTCCCTCGCCTCGCCTCGCTTTCCCTCGCCTCGCCTCTCTTTCCCTCGCCTCGCCTCCCTTTCCTCGCCTCGCCTCGCTTTCCCTCGCCTCGACTCGCTTTCTCTCGCCTCCCCTCCCTTTCCTTGCCTCGCCTCGCTTTCCCTTGCCTCGCTTTCTCTCGCCTCGCCTCCCTTTCCTCGCCTCTCCTCGCTTTCCCTCGCCTCGCTTTCCCTCGCCTCGCCTCGCTTTCCCTCGCCTCGCCTCGCTTTACCTCGCCTCGCATTCCCTCGCCTCGCTTTCCCTCGCCTCGCCTCGCTTTCCCTTGCCTCGCTTTCCCTCGCCTCGCTTTCCCTCGCCTCGCCTCGCTTTTCCTCGCCTCGCTTTCCCTCGCCTCGCCTCGCTTTCCCTCGCCTCGCCTCGCTTTCCGTCGCCTCGCTTTCCCTCGCCTCCCTTTCCCTCGACTCGCCTCGCCTCGCCTTCCCTCGCCTCGCCTTCCCTCGCCTCGCTTTCCCTCGCCTCGCATCGCTTTCTCTCGCCTCTCCTCGCTTTCCCTCTCCTCGCCTCTCTTTCCCCTGCCTCGCCTCGCTTTCCCTTGCCTCGCCTTCCCTCGCCTCGCCTTCCCTCTCCTCGCCTTCCCTCGCCTCGCTTTCCCTCGCCTTGCCTCGCTTTCCCTCATCTCGCCTTCCCTCGCTACGCTTTCCCTCATCTCGCCTTCCCTCGCCTCGCGTCCCCTCTCCTCGCCTTCCCTCGACTCGCCTCGCCTTCCCTCGCTTTCCCTCGCCTCGCTTTCCCTCGCTTTCCCTCGCCTCGCCTCGCTTTCCCTCGCCTCGCTTTCCCTCGCCTCGCTTTCCCTCGACTCGCCTCGCTTTCCCTCGCCTCGCTTTCCCTCGCCTCGCTTTCCCTCGCCTCGCTTTCCCTCGACTCGCCTCGCATGGGTTTCCCCTGCGTCGCCTTCCCTCGCCTCGCCTCGCTTTCCCTCTCCTCGCCTCGCCTTCCCTAGCCTCGCCTCGCTTTCCCTCGCCTCGCTTTCCCTCGCCTCGCTTTCCCTCGCCTCGCCTCGCCTTCCCTCGCCTCACATCGCTTTCCCTCCCCTCGACTCGCTTTCCCCCGCCTCTCTTTGCCTCGCCTTCCCTCGCCTCGCTTTCCCTCGCTTTCCCTCACCTCGCTTTCCCTCGCCTCGCTTTCCCTCCCCTCGCTTTCCCTCGCCTCGCCTCCCTTTCCCTCGCCTCACCTCGCCTTCCCTCGCCTCGCCTTCCGTCGCCTCGCCTCGCCTGGCTTTCCCTTCCCTCGCCTCGTTTTCCGTCGCCTCGCCTCGCTTCGCTTTCCCTCGCCTCACCTCGCCTTCCCTCGCCTCGCCTTCCTTCGCCTCGCCTCGCCTCGCTTTCCCTCGCCTCGCCTCGCTTTCCCTTGCCTCGCTTTCCCTCGCCTCGCTTTCCCTTGCCTCGCTTTCCCTTGCCTCGCTTTCCCTCGCCTCGCTTTCCCTCGCCTCGCCTCACTTTTCCTCGCCTCGCTTTCTCTCGCCTCGCCTCGCTGTCCCTCGCCTCGCTTTCCCTCGCCTCGCCTCGCCTTCCCTAGCCTCGCCTCGGTTTCCCTCGCCTCGCCTCGCTTTCCATCGCCTCGCTTTCCCTCGCCTCGCCTCGCTTTCCCTCGCCTCGCCTCGCTTTCCCTCGCCTCGCCTCGCTTTCCCTCACCTCGCTTTCCCTCGTTTCGCCTCGCCTCGCTTTCCCTCGCCTCTCCTCGCTCTCCCCCGCCTCGCTTTCCCTCGCCTCGCCTCGCTTTCCCTCGCCTCGCTTTCCCTCGCCTCGCCTTCCCTCGCCTCGCCTCACATCGCTTTCCCTCGCCTCGCCTTCCCTTGCCTCGCTTTCCCTCACCTCGCTTTCTCTCGTTTCGCCTCGCCTTAGAATCCGTCGCCTCGCCTCGCTTTCCCCCGCCTCTCTTTGCCTCGCATTGCCTCGCCTCGCTTTCCCCCGCCTTCCCTCGCCTCGTTTTCCATCAACTCGCTTTCCCTCGCCTCGCCTCGCTTACCCTCGCCTCGCCTCGCTTTCCCTCGCCTCGCCTCGCCTCGCTTTCCCTCGCCTCGCTTTCCCTCGCCTCGCCTCGGTTTCCCTCGCCTCACCTCGCCTTCCCTCGCCTCGCCTTCCGTCGCCTCGCCTCGCCTGGCTTTCCCTTCCCTCGCCTCGTTTTTCGTCGCCTCGCCTCGCTTCGCTTTCCCTCGCCTCACCTCGCCTTCCCTCGCCTCGCCTTCCTTCGCCTCGCCTCGCCTCGCTTTCCCTCGCCTCGCCTCGCTTTCCCTCGCCTCGCTTTCCCTTGCCTCGCTTTCCCTTGCCTCGCTTTCCCTCGCCTCGCTTTCCCTCGCCTCGCTTTCTCTCGACTCGCCTCGCCTTCCCTCGCCTCGCCTTCCCTCGCCTCGCTTTCCCTCGCCTCGCCTCGCATCGGTTTCCCCTGCGTCGCCTTCCGTCGCCTCGCCTCGCTTTCCCTCTCCTCGCCTCGCCTTCCCTCGCCTCGCCTCTCTTTCCCTCGCCTCGCCTCCCTTTCCTCGCCTCGCCTCGCTTTCCCTCGCCTCGCCTCGCCTTCCCTAGCCTCGCCTCGCTTTCCCTCGCCTCGCCTCGCTTTCCCTCCCCTCGACTCGCTTTCCCTCGCCTCGCCTCGCTTTCCCTCGCCTCGCCTCGATTTCCCTTGCCTCGCTTTCCCTCCCCTCGACTCGCTTTCCCTCGCCTCGCTTTCCCTCGCCTCGCCTGGCTTTCCCTTGCCTCGCTTTCCCTCCCCTCGACTCGCTTTCCCTCGCCTCGCTTTCCCTCGCCTCGCCTCGCTTTCCCTCGCCTCGCCTCGCTTTCCCTCGCCTCGCCTCGCTTTCCCTCACCTCGCTTTCCCTCGCCTCGCCTCACCTTCCCTCGCCTCGCCTCGCTTTCCCTCGCCTCGCTTTCCCTCGCCTCGCTTTCCCTCGCCTCGCTTCGCCTTCCCTCGCCTCGCCTTCCCTCGCCTCGCCTCACATCGCTTTCCCTCGCCTCGACTCGCTTTCCCCCGCCTCGCTTTGCCTCGCCTTCCCTCGCCTCGCTTTCCCTCGCGTCGCCTCGCTTTCCCTCGCCTCGCCTCGCTTTCCCTCGCCTCGCTTTCCCTGGCCTCGCTTTCCCTCGCCTCGCCTCGCTTTCCAACGCCTCGCATTGCCTCGCTTTGCCTCGACTCGCTTTCCCTCGCCTTCCCTCGCCTCGCTTTCCATCACCTCGCTTTCCCTCGCCTCGCCTCGCTTACCCTCGCCTCTCCTCGCTTTCCCTCGCCTCGCTTTCCCTCGCTTTCCCTCGCCTCGCTTTCCCTCGCCTCGCTTTCCCTCGCCTCGCCTCCCTTTCCCTCGCCTCCCTTTCCCTGGCCTCGCCTACCTTTCCCTCGCCTCACCTCGCATTCCCTCGCCTCGCCTTCCCTCGCCTCGCCTTCCCTCGCCTCGCTTTCCCTCGCCTCGCCTCGCTTTCCCTCGCCTCGCCTCGCCTTCCCTCGCCTCGCCTCGCCTTCCCTCGCCTCGCCTCGCCTGGCTTTCCCTTGCCTCGCCTCGCTTTCCCTCGCCTCGCCTCGCTTCGCTTTCTCTCGCCTCGCCTCGCTTCGCTTTCCCTCGCCTCGCATCGCTTTCCCTCGCCTCGCCTCGCTTTCTCTCGCCTCTCCTCGCTTTCCCTCTACTCGCCTCTTTCCCCTGCCTCGCCTCGCTTTCCCTTCCCTCGCCTTCCCTCGCCTCGCCTTCCCTCTCCTCGCCTTCCCTCGCCTCGCTTTCCCTCGCCTTGCCTCGCTTACCCTCATCTCGCCTTCCCTCGCCTCGCTTTCCCTCGTCTCGCCTTCCCTCGCCTCGCCTCGCCTCGCTTTCCCTCGCCTCCCCTCTCCTCGCTTTCCCTCGCCTCGCCTCGCTTTCCCTCGCCTCGCCTCTCTTTCCCTCGCCTCGCCTCCCTTTCCTCGCATCGCCTCGCTTTCCCTCGCCTCGCCTCGCTTTCACTTGCCTCGCTTTCCCTCGCCTCGCTTTCCCTTGCCTCGCTTTCCCTCGCCTCGCCTCGCTTTCCCGCGCCTCGCTTTCCGTCGCATCGCCTCGCTTTTCCTCGCCTCGCTTTTCCTCGCCTCGCCTCGCTTTCCCTCGCCTCGCCTCGCTTTCCCTCGCCTCGCCTCGCCTTCCCTCGCCTCGCTTTCCCTCGCCTCGCTTTCCCTCGCCTCGCTTTCCCTCGCCTCACATCGCTTTCCCTCGCCTCGACTCGCTTTACCCCGCCTCGCTTTGCCTCGCCTTCCCTCGCCTCGCCTTCCCTCGCCTCGCCTCGCCTCGCTTTCCCTCGCCTCCCCTCTCCTCGCTTTCCCTCGCCTCGCCTCGCTTTCCCTCGCCTCGCCTCTCTTTCCCTCGCCTCGCCTCCCTTTCCTCGCATCGCCTCGCTTTCCCTCGCCTCGCCTCGCTTTCACTTGCCTCGCTTTCCCTCGCCTCGCTTTCCCTTGCCTCGCTTTCCCTCGCCTCGCCTCGCTTTCCCGCGCCTCGCTTTCCGTCGCATCGCCTCGCTTTTCCTCGCCTCGCTTTTCCTCGCCTCGCCTCGCTTTCCCTCGCCTCGCCTCGCTTTCCCTCGCCTCGCCTCGCCTTCCCTCGCCTCGCTTTCCCTCGCCTCGCTTTCCCTCGCCTCGCTTTCCCTCGCCTCACATCGCTTTCCCTCGCCTCGAATCGCTTTACCCCGCCTCGCTTTGCCTCGCCTTCCCTCGCCTCGCCTTCCCTCGCCTCGCCTTACCTCGCCTCGCTTTCCCTCGCCTTCCCTCGCCTCGCTTTCCCTCGCCTCGCCTCGCTTTCCCTCGCCTCGCCTAGCTTCGCTTTCCCTCGCCTCGCCTCGCTTCGCTTTCCCCCGCTTCGCTTTGCCTCGCTTTGCCTCGACTTGCTTTCCCTCGCCTTCCCTCGCCTCGCTTTCCATCACCTCGCTTTCCCTCGCCTCGACTCGCTTACCCTCGCCTCTCCTCGCTTTCCCTCGCCTCGCTTTCCCTCGCTTTCCCTCGCCTCGCTTTCCCTCGCCTCGCCTCGGTTTCCCTTGCCTCGCCTCCCTTTCCCTCGCCTCGCCGCCCTTTCCCACGCCTCGCTTTCCCTCGCCTCGCCTCCCTTTCCCTCGCCTCACATCACTTTCCATCGCCTCCCCTCCCTTTCCCTCGCCTCACATCACTTTCCCTCGCCTCGCTTTCCCTCGCCTCGCTTTCCCTCGCCTCCCTTTCCCTCGCCTCGCCTCCCTTTCCCTCGCCTCGCCTCGCCTTCCCTCGCCTCACATCGCTTTCCCTCGCCTCGCTTTCCCTCACCTCCCTCGCTTTCCCTTGCCTCGCCTTCCCTCGCCTCGCCTTCCCTCACCTCGCCTTCCCTCGCCTCGCGTTCCCTCGCCTCGCCTACCCTCGCCTCGCTTTCCCTCGCCTCCCCTCCCTTTCCCTCGCCTCGCCTCGCCTTCCCTCGCCTCGCCTCGCTTTCCCTCGCCTCGCCTCGCTTCGCTTTCCCTCGCCTCGCATCGCTTTCCCTCGCCTCGCCTCGCTTTCTCTCGCCTCTCCTCGCTTTCCCTCTACTCGCCTCTCTTTCCCCTACCTCGCCTCGCTTTCCCTTGCCTCGCCTTCCCTCGCCTCGCCTTCCCTCTCCTCGCCTTCCCTCGCCTCGCTTTCCCTCGCCTTGCCTCGCTTACCCTCATCTCGCCTTCCCTCGCCTCGCTTTCCCTCGTCTCGCCTTCCCTCGCCTCGCCTCGCCTCGCCTCGCCTCGCCTCGCTTTCCCTCGCCTCCCCTCTCCTCGCCTTCCCTCGCCTCGCCTCGCTTTCCCTCACCTCGCCTCGCTTTCCCTCGCCTCGCCTCGCTTTCCCTCGCCTCGCTTTCCCTGGCCTCGCTTTCCCTCGCCTCGCCTCGCTTTCCCTCGCCTCGCTTTCCCTCGCCTCGCCTCGCTTTTCCTCGCCTCGCCTCGCCTTCCCTAGACTCGCCTCGCTTTCCCTCGCCTCGCCTCGCTTTCCCTTGCCTCGCTTTCCCTCGCCTCGCATCGCTTTCCCTCGCCTCGCATCGCTTTCCCTCGCCTCGCTTTCCCTCGCCTCGCTTTCCCTCGCCTCGACTCTCTTTCCCTCGCCTCGCCTCCCTTTCCTCGCCTCGCCTCGCTTTCCCTCGCCTCGCCTCGCTTTCCCTCGCCTCGCCTCGCCTTCCCTAGCCTCCCCTCGCTTTCCCTCGCCTCGCCTCGATTTCCCTTGCCTCGCTTTCCCTCGCCTCGCCTCGCTTTCCCTCGCCTCGCCTCGCTTTCCTTTGCCTCGCTTTCCCTCCCCTCGACTCGCTTTCCCCCGCGTCGCTTTGCCTCGCCTTCCCTCGCCTCGCTTTCCCTCGCCTTCCCTCGTCTCGCTTTCCCTCGCCTCGCCTCGCTTTCCCTCGCCTCGCCTCGCTTTCCCTCACCTCGCTTTCCCTTGCCTCGCTTTCCCTCGCCTCGCCTCACTTTCCCTCGCCTCGCCTCGCTTTCCCTCGCCTCGCTTTCCCTCGCCTCGCTTTCCCTCGCCTCGCCTTCCCTCGCCTCATCTCGCCTTCCCTCGCCTCGCCTCACATCGCTTTCCCTCGCCTCGAGTAGCTTTCCCCCGCCTCGCTTTGCCTCGCCTTCCCTCGCCTCGCTTTCCCTCGCCTCGCCTCGCTTTCCCTCACCTCGCCTTCCCTTGCCTCGCTTTCCCTCACCTCGCTTTCCCTCGTTTCGCCTCGCCTCGCTTTCCCTCGCCTCGCCTCGCTTTCCCCCGCCTCGCTTTGCCTCGCTTTGCCTCGACTCGCTTTCCCTCGCCTTCCCTCGCCTCGCTTTCCATCACCTCGCTTTCCCTCGCCTCGCCTCGGTTTCCCTTGCCTCGCCTCCCTTTACCTCGCCTCACCTCCCCTTCCCTCGCCTCGCTTTCCCTCGCCTCGCCTCGCTTTCCCTCACCTCGCTTTCCCTCGCCTCGCCTCACCTTCCCTCGCCTCGCCTCGCTTTCCCTCGCCTCGCTTTCCCTCGCCTCGACTCGCTTTCCCCCGCCTCGCTTTGCCTCGCCTTCCCTCGCCTCGCTTTCCCTCGCGTCGCCTCGCTTTCCCTTGCCTCGCCTCGCTTTCCCTCACCTCGCATTCCCTTGCCTCGCTTTCCAACGCCTCGCATTGCCTCGCTTTGCCTCGACTCGCCTTCCCTCGCCTTCCCTCGCCTCCCTTTCCATCACCTCGCTTTCCCTCGCCTCGCCTCGCTTTCTCTCGCCTCTCCTCGCTTTCCCTCTACTCGCCTCTTTCCCCTGCCTCGCCTCGCTTTCCCTTGCCTCGCTTACCCTCATCTCGCCTTCCCTCGCCTCGCTTTCCCTCGTCTCGCCTTCCCTCGCCTCGCCTCGCCTCGCTTTCCCTCGCCTCCCCTCTCCTCGCCTTCCCTCGCCTCGCCTCGCTTTCCCTCGCCTCGCCTCTCTTTCCCTCGTCTCGCCTCCCTTTCCTCGCATCGCCTCGCTTTCCCTCGCCTCGCCTCGCTTTCACTTGCCTCGCTTTCCCTCGCCTCGCCTCGCTTTCCCTCGCCTCGCTTTCCGTCGCATCGCCTCGCTTTTCCTCGCCTCGCTTTTCCTCGCCTCGCCTCGCTTTCCCTCGCCTCGCCTCACTTTCCCTCGCCTCGCCTCGCCTTCCCTCGCCTCGCTTTCCCTCGCCTCGCTTTCCCTCGCCTCGCTTTCCCTCGCCTCACATCGCTTTCCCTCGCCTCGACTCGCTTTACCCCGCCTCGCTTTGCCTCGCCTTCCCTCGCCTCGCCTTCCCTCGCCTCGCCTTCCCTCGCCTCGCTTTCCCTCGCCTCGCCTCGCTTTCCCTCCCCTCGCCTCGCTTTCCCTCGCCTCGCCTCGCCTTCCATCGCCTCGCCTCGCCTGGCTTTCCCTTGCCTCGCCTCGCTTTCCCTCGCCTCGCCTCGCTTCGCTTCGCTTTCCCCCGCCTCGCTTTGCCTCGCTTTGCCTCGCCTCGCTTTCCCTCGCCTTCCCTCGCCTCGCTTTCCATGACCTCGCTTTCCCTCGCCTCGACTCGCTTACCCTCGCCTCTCCTCGCTTTCCCTCGCCTCGCTTTCCATCGCTTTCCCTCGCCTCGCTTTCCCTCGGCTCGCCTCGGTTTCCCTTGCCTCGCCTCCCTTTCCCTCGCCTCGCCGCCCTTTCCCTCGCCTCGCTTTCCCTCGCCTCGCCTCCCTTTCCCTCGCCTCACATCACTTTCCATCGCCTCCCCTCCCTTTCCCTCGCCTCACATCACTTTCCCTCGCCTCACATCACTTTCCCTCGCCTCGCTTTCCCTCGCCTCGCTTTCCCTCTCCTCGCCTCGCCTTCCCTCGCCTCACATCGCTTTCCCTCGCCTCGCTTTCCCTCACCTCCCTCGCTTTCCCTTGCCTCGCCTTCCCTCGCCTCGCCTTCCGTCGCCTCGCTTTCCCTCGACTCGCTTTCCCTCGCCTCCCTTTCCCTCGCCTCGCCTCCCTTTCCCTCGCCTCACCTCGCCTTCCCTCGCCTCGCATTCCCGCGCCTCCCCTCGCTTTCCCTCGCCTCGCCTCGCCTTCCCTCGCCTCGCCTCGCCTTCCCTCGCCTCGCCTCGCTTCGCTTTCCCTCGCCTCGCATCGCTTTCCCTCGCCTCGCCTCGCCTTCCATCGCCTCGCCTCGCCTTCCCTCGCCTCGCCTCGCTTCGCTTTCCCTCGCCTCGCATCGCTTTCCCTCGCCTCGCCTCGCTTTCTCTCGCCTCTCCTCGCTTTCCCTCTACTCGCCCCTCTTTCCCCTACCTCGCCTCGCTTTCCCTTCCCTCGCCTTCCCTCGCCTCGCCTTCCCTCTCCTCGCCTTCCCTCGCCTCGCTTTCCCTCGCCTTGCCTCGCTTACCCTCATCTCGCCTTCCCTCGCCTCGCTTTCCCTCGCCTCGCCTTCCCTCGCCTCGCCTCGCTTTCCCTCGCCTCGCTTTCCCTCGCCTCCCCTCTCCTCGCCTTCCCTCGCCTCGCCTCGCTTTCCCTCACCTCGCCTCGCTTTCCCTCGCCTCGCCTCGCTTTCCCTCGCCTCGCCTCGCTTTCCCTCGCCTCGCTTTCCCTGGCCTCGCTTTCCCTCGCCTCGCCTCGCTTTCCCTCGCCTCGCTTTCCCTCGCCTCGCCTCGCTTTTCCTCGCCTCGCTTTCTCTCGCCTCGCCTCGCTTTCCCTCGCCTCGCTTTCCCTCGCCTCGCCTCGCCTTCCCTCGCCTCGCCTCGCTTTCCCTCGCCTCGCCTCGCTTTCCCTTGCCTCGCTTTCCCTCGCCTCGCCTCGCTTTCCCTTGCCTCGCTTTCCCTCGCCTCGCTTTCCCTCACCTCGCTTTCCCTCACCTCCCGCGCTTTCCCTCGCCTCGCCTTCCCTCGCCTCGCCTTCCCTCGCCTCGCCTTCCCTCGCCTCGCTTTCCCTCGCCTCGCCTCGCTTTCCCTCGCCTCGCCTCGCTTTCCCTCACCTCGCCTTCCCTTGCCTCGCTTTCCCTCACCTCGCTTTCCCTCGTTTCGCCTCGCCTCGCTTTCCCTCGCCTCGCCTCGCTTTCCCCCGCCTCGCTTTGCCTCGCTTTGCCTCGACTCGCTTTCCCTCGCCTTCCCTCGCCTCGCTTTCCATCACCTCGCTTTCCCTCGCCTCGCCTCGCTTACCCTCGCCTCTCCTCGCTTTCCCTCGCCTCGCTTTCCCTCGCTTTCCCTCGCCTCGCTTTCCCTCGCCTCGCCTCGGTTTCCCTCGCCTCGCCTCCCTTTACCTCGCCTCGCCTCCCTTTCCCTCGCCTCGCTTTCCCTCGCCTCGCCTCCCTTTCCCTCGCCTGACATCACTTTCCATCGCCTCGCCTCCCTTTCCCTCGCCTCACATCACTTTCCCTCGCCTCGCTTTCCCTCGCCTCGCTTTCCCTCGCCTCGCTTTCCCTCGCCTCGCTTTCCCTCGCCTCGCCTCGCCTTCCCTAGCCTCACATCGCTTTCCCTCGCCTCGCCTCTCTTTCCCTCGCCTCGCCTCCCTTTCCTCGCATAGCCTCGCTTTCCCTCGCCCCGCCTCGCTTTCCCTCGCCTCGCTTTCCCTGGCCTCGCTTTCCCTCGCCTCGCCTCGCTTTCCCTCGCCTCGCTTTCCCTCGCCTCGCCTCGCTTTTCCTCGCCTCGCTTTCTCTCGCCTCGCCTCGCCTTCCCTAGCGTCGCCTCGCTTTCCCTCGCCTCGCCTCGCTTTCCCTTGTCTCGCTTTCCCTCGCCTCGCCTCGCTTTCCCTCGCCTCGCCTCTCTTTCCCTGGCCTCGCTTTCCCTGGCCTCGCTTTCCCTCGCCTCGCTTTCCCTCGCCTCGCCTCTCTTTCCCTCGCCTCGCCTCCCTTTCCTCGCCTCGCCTCGCTTTCCCTCGCCTCGCCTCGCTTTCCCTCACCTCGCCATCCCTTGCCTCGCTTTCCCTCACCTCGCTTTCCCTCGTTTCGCCTCGCCTCGCTTTCCCTCGCCTCGCCTCGCTTTCCCCCGCCTCGCTTTGCCTCGCTTTGCCTCGACTCGCTTTCCCTCGTCTTCCCTCGCCTCGCTTTCCATCACCTCGCTTTCCCTCGCCTCGCCTCGCTTACCCTCGCCTCTCCTCGCTTTCCCTCGCCTCGCTTTCCCTCGCTTTCCCTCGCCTCGCTTTCCCTCGCCTCGCCTCGGTTTCCCTTGCCTCGCCTCCCTTTACCTCGCCTCGCCTCGCTTTCCCTCGCCTCGCTTTCCCTCGCCTCGCTTTCCCTCGCCTCGCTTTCCCTCGCCTCGCCTCGCCTTCCCTCGCCTCACATCGCTTTCCCTCCCCTCGACTCGCTTTCCCGCGCCTCGCTTTCCCTCGCCTTCCCTCGCCTCGCTTTCAATCACCTCGCTTTCCCTCGCTTCTCTCGCCTCGCTTACCCTCGCCTCGCCTCCCTTTCCCTTGCCTCGCCTTCCCTCGCCTCGCCTTCCCTCGCCTCGCCTTCCCTCGCCTCGCTTTCCCTCGCCTCGCCTCGCTTTCCCTCGCCTCGCCTCGCTTTCCCTCGCCTCGCCTCGCTTTCCCTCACCTCGCTTTCCCTCGCCTCGCCTCACCTTCCCTCGCCTCGCCTCGCTTTCCCTCGCCTCGCTTTCCCTCGCCTCGCTTTCCCTCGCCTCGACTCGCTTTCCCCCGCCTCGCTTTGCCTCGCCTTCCCTCGCCTCGCTTTCCCTCGCGTCGCCTCGGTTTCCCTTGCCTCGCCTCGCTTTCCCTCACCTCGCATTCCCTTGCCTCGCTTTCCCTCACCTCGCTTTCCCTCGCCTCGCCTCGCCTTCCCTCGCCTCGCCTCGCTTCGCTTGCCCTCGCCTCGCATCGCTTTCCCTCGCCTCGCCTCGCTTTCTCTCGCCTCTCCTCGCTTTCCCTCTACTCGCCCCTCTTTCGCCTACCTCGCCTCGCTTTCCCTTGCCTCGCCTTCCCTCGCCTCGCCTTCCCTCTCCTCTCCTTCCCTCGCCTCGCTTTCCCTCGCCTTGCCTCGCTTACCCTCATCTCGCCTTCCCTCGCCTCGCTTTCCCTCGTCTCGCCTTCCCTCGCCTCGCCTCGCCTCGCCTCGCCTCGCTTTCCCTCGCCTCCCCTCTCCTCGCCTTCCCTCGCCTCGCCTCGCTTTCCCTCACCTCGCCTCGCTTTCCCTCGCCTCGCCTCGCTTTCCCTCGCCTCGCTTTCCCTGGCCTCGCTTTCCCTCGCCTCGCCTCGCTTTCCCTCGCCTCGCTTTCCCTCGCCTCGCCTCGCTTTTCCTCGCCTCGCTTTCTCTCGCCTCGCCTCGCTTTCCCTCGCCTCGCTTTCCCTCGCCTCGCCTCGCTTTCCCTTGCCTCGCTTTCCCTCGCCTCGCCTCGCTTTCCCTCGCCTCGCCTCGCTTTCCCTCGCCTCGCATCGCTTTCCCTCGCCTCGCCTTCCCTCGCCTCGGTTTCCCTCGCCTCGCTTTCCATCGCCTCGACTCTCTTTCCCTCGCCTCGCCTCCCTTTCCTCGCCTCGCCTCGCTTTCCCTCGCCTCGCCTCGCTTTCCCTCGCCTCGCCTCGCCTTCCCTAGCCTCCCCTCGCTTTCCCTCGCCTCGCCTCGATTTCCCTTGCCTCGCTTTCCCTCGCCTCTCCTCGCTTTCCCTCGCCTCGCCTCGCTTTCCCTCGCCTCGCTTTCCCTCGCCTCGCTTTCCCTCGCCTCGCCTTCCCTCGCCTCATCTCGCCTTCCCTCGTCTCGCCTCCCCTCGCTTTCCCTCGCCTCGACTCGCTTTCCCCCGCCTCGCTTTGCCTCGCCTTCCCTCGCCTCGCTTTCCCTCGCCTCGCCTCGCTTTCCCCCGCCTCGCTTTGCCTCGCTTTGCCTCGACTCGCTTTCCCTCGCCTTCCCTCGCCTCGCTTTCCATCACCTCGCTTTCCCTCGCCTCGCCTCGCTTACCCTCGCCTCGCCTCGCTTTCCCTCGCCTCGCTTTCCCTCGCTTTCCCTCGCCTCGCTTTCCCTCGCCTCGCCTCGGTTTCCCTCGCCTCGCCTCCCTTTACCTCGCCTCGCCTCCCTTTCCCTCGCCTCGCTTTCCCTCGCCTCGCCTCCCTTTCCCTCGCCTCACATCACTTTCCATCGCCTCGCCTCCCTTTCCCTCGCCTCACATCACTTTCCCTCGCCTCGCTTTCCCTCGCCTCGCTTTCCCTCGCCTCGCTTTCCCTCGCCTCGCTTTCCCTCGCCTCGCCTCGCCTTCCCTAGCCTCACATCGCTTTCCCTCGCCTCGCCTCTCTTTCCCTCGCCTCGCCTCCCTTTCCTCGCATCGCCTCGCTTTCCCTCGCCCCGCCTCGCTTTCCCTCGCCTCGCTTTCCCTGGCCTCGCTTTCCCTCGCCTCGCCTCGCTTTCCCTCGCCTCGCTTTCCCTCGCCTCGCCTCGCTTTTCCTCGCCTCGCTTTCTCTCGCCTCGCCTCGCCTTCCCTAGCGTCGCCTCGCTTTCCCTCGCCTCGCCTCGCTTTCCCTCGCCTCGCTTTCCCTCGCCTCGCTTTCCCTCGCCTCGCTTTCCCTCGCCTCGCCTCTCTTTCCCTCGCCTCGCCTCCCTTTCCTCGCCTCGCCTCGCTTTCCCTCGCCTCGCCTCGCTTTCCCTCACCTCGCCTTCCCTTGCCTCGCTTTCCCTCACCTCGCTTTCCCTCGTTTCGCCTCGCCTCGCTTTCCCTCGCCTCGCTTTCCATCGCCTCGACTCTCTTTCCCTCGCCTCGCCTCCCTTTCCTCGCCTCGCCTCGCTTTCCCTCGCCTCGCCTCGCTTTCCCTCGCCTCGCCTCGCCTTCCCTAGCCTCCCCTCGCTTTCCCTCGCCTCGCCTCGATTTCCCTTGCCTCGCTTTCCCTCGCGTCTCCTCGCTTTCCCTCGCCTCGCCTCGCTTTCCCTCGCCTCGCTTTCCCTCGCCTCGCTTTCCCTCGCCTCGCCTTCCCTCGCCTCATCTCGCCTTCCCTCGTCTCGCCTCCCCTCGCTTTCCCTCGCCTCGACTCGCTTTCCCCCGCCTCGCTTTGCCTCGCCTTCCCTCGCCTCGCTTTCCCTCGCCTCGCCTCGCTTTCCCTCGCCTCGCCTCGCTTTCCCCCGCCTCGCTTTGCCTCGCTTTGCCTCGACTCGCTTTCCCTCGCCTTCCCTCGCCTCGCTTTCCATCACCTCGCTTTCCCTCGCCTCGCCTCGCTTACCCTCGCCTCTCCTCGCTTTCCCTCGCCTCGCTTTCCCTCGCTTTCCCTCGCCTCGCTTTCCCTCGCCTCGCCTCCCTCCCCTCGCCTCGCCTCGCTTTCCCTCGCCTCGCCTCCCTTTCCCTCGCCTCACATCACTTTCCATCGCCTCGCCTCCCTTTCCCTCGCCTCACATCACTTTCCCTCGCCTCGCTTTCCCTCGCCTCGCTTTCCCTCGCCTCGCTTTCCCTCGCCTCGCTTTCCCTCGCCTCGCCTCGCCTTCCCTAGCCTCACATCGCTTTCCCTCGCCTCGCCTCTCTTTCCCTCGCCTCGCCTCCCTTTCCTCGCATCGCCTCGCTTTCCCTCGCCCCGCCTCGCTTTCCCTCGCCTCGCTTTCCCTGGCCTCGCTTTCCCTCGCCTCGCCTCGCTTTCCCTCGCCTCGCTTTCCCTCGCCTCGCCTCGCTTTTCCTCGCCTCGCTTTCTCTCGCCTCGCCTCGCCTTCCCTAGCGTCGCCTCGCTTTCCCTCGCCTCGCCTCGCTTTCCCTCGCCTCGCTTTCCCTCGCCTCGCTTTCCCTCGCCTCGCTTTCCCTCGCCTCGCTTTCCCTCGCCTCGCCTCTCTTTCCCTCGCCTCGCCTCCCTTTCCTCGCCTCGCCTCGCTTTCCCTCGCCTCGCCTCGCTTTCCCTCACCTCGCCTTCCCTTGCCTCGCTTTCCCTCACCTCGCTTTCCCTCGTTTCGCCTCGCCTCGCTTTCCCTCGCCTCGCCTCGCTTTCCCCCGCATCGCTTTGCCTCGCTTTGCCTCGACTCGCTTTCCCTCGTCTTCCCTCGCCTCGCTTTCCATCACCTCGCTTTCCCTCGCCTCGCCTCGCTTACCCTCGCCTCTCCTCGCTTTCCCTCGCCTCGCTTTCCCTCGCTTTCCCTCGCCTCGCTTTCCCTCGCCTCGCCTCGGTTTCCCTTGCCTCGCCTCCCTTTACCTCCCTCGCCTCGCTTTCCCTCGCCTCGCTTTCCCTCGCCTCGCTTTCCCTCGCCTCGCTTTCCCTCGCCTCGCCTCGCCTTCCCTCGCCTCACATCGCTTTCCCTCCCCTCGACTCGCTTTCCCGCGCCTCGCTTTCCCTCGCCTTCCCTCGCCTCGCTTTCAATCACCTCGCTTTCCCTCGCTTTTCTCGCCTCGCTTACCCTCGCCTCGCCTCCCTTTCCCTTGCCTCGCCTTCCCTCGCCTCGCCTTCCCTCGCCTCGCCTTCCCTCGCCTCGCCTTCCATCGCCTCGCCTTCCCTCTCCTCGCCTTCCCTCGCCTCGCTTTCCCTCGCCTTGCCTCGCTTACCCTCATCTCGCCTTCCCTCACCTCGCTTTCCCTCGTCTCGCCTTCCCTCGCCTCGCCTCGCCTCGCCTCGCCTCGCTTTCCCTCGCCTCCCCTCTCCTCGCCTTCCCTCGCCTCGCCTCGCTTTCCCTCACCTCGCCTCGCTTTCCCTCGCCTCGCCTCGCCTCGCTTTCCCTCGCCTCGCTTTCCCTGGCCTCGCTTTCCCTCGCCTCGCCTCGCTTTCCCTCGCCTCGCTTTCCCTCGCCTCGCCTCGCTTTTCCTCGCCTCGCTTTCTCTCGCCTCGCCTCGCTTTCCCTCGCCTCGCTTTCCCTCGCCTCGCCTCGCTTTCCCTTGCCTCGCTTTCCCTCGCCTCGCCTCGCTTTCCCTCGCCTCGCCTCGCTTTCCCTCGCCTCGCATCGCTTTCCCTCGCCTCGCTTTCCCTCGCCTCGGTTTCCCTCGCCTCGCTTTCCATCGCCTCGACTCTCTTTCCCTCGCCTCGCCTCCATTTCCTCGCCTCGCCTCGCTTTCCCTCGCCTCGCCTCGCTTTCCCTCGGCTCACCTCGCCTTCCCTAGCCTCCCCTCGCTTTCCCTCGCCTCGCCTCGATTTCCCTTGCCTCGCTTTCCCTCGCCTCGCCTCGCTTTCCCTCGCCTCGCCTCGCTTTCCCTCGCCTCGCTTTCCCTCGCCTCGCTTTCCCTCGCCTCGCCTTCCCTCGCCTCATCTCGCCTTCCCTCGTCTCGCCTCACATCGCTTTCCCTCGCCTCGACTCGCTTTCCCCCGCCTCGCTTTGCCTCGCCTTCCCTCGCCTCGCTTTCCCTCGCCTCGCCTCGCTTTCCCTCGCCTCGCCTCGCTTTCCCTCACCTCGCCTTCCCTTGCCTCGCTTTCCCTCACCTCGCTTTCCCTCGTTTCGCCTCGCCTCGCTTTCCCTCGCCTCGCCTCGCTTTCCCCCGCCTCGCTTTGCCTCGCTTTGCCTCGACTCGCTTTCCCTCGTCTTCCCTCGCCTCGCTTTCCATCACCTCGCTTTTCCTCGCCTCGCCTCGCTTACCCTCGCCTCTCCTCGCTTTCCCTCGCCTCGCTTTCCCTCGCTTTCCCTCGCCTCGCTTTCCCTCGCCTCGCCTCGGTTTCCCTTGCCTCGCCTCCCTTTACCTCGCCTCGCTTTCCCTCGCCTCGCTTTCCCTCGCCTCGCTTTCCCTCGCCTCGCTTTCCCTCGCCTCGCCTCGCCTTCCCTCGCCTCACATCGCTTTCCCTCCCCTCGACTCGCTTTCCCGCGCCTCGCTTTCCCTCGCCTTCCCTCGCCTCGCTTTCAATCACCTCGCTTTCCCTCGCTTTTCTCGCCTCGCTTACCCTCGCCTCGCCTCCCTTTCCCTTGCCTCGCCTTCCCTCGCCTCGCCTTCCCTCGCCTCGCCTTCCCTCGCCTCGCTTTCCCTCGCCTCGCCTCGCTTTCCCTCGCCTCGCCTCGCTTTCCCTCGCCTCGCCTCGCTTTCCCTCACCTCGCTTTCCCTCGCCTCGCCTCACCTTCCCTCGCCTCGCCTCGCTTTCCCTCGCCTCGCTTTCCCTCGCCTCGCTTTCCCTCGCCTCGACTCGCTTTCCCCCGCCTCGCTTTGCCTCGCCTTCCCTCGCCTCGCTTTCCCTCGCGTCGCCTCGCTTTCCCTTGCCTCGCCTCGCTTTCCCTCACCTCGCATTCCCTTGCCTGGCTTTCCCTCACCTCGCTTTCCATCGCCTCGCCTCGCCTTCCCTCGCCTCGCCTCGCTTCGCTTGCCCTCGCCTCGCATCGCTTTCCCTCGCCTCGCCTCGCTTTCTCTCGCCTCTCCTCGCTTTCCCTCTACTCGCCCCTCTTTCGCCTACCTCGCCTCGCTTTCCCTTGCCTCGCCTTCCCTCGCCTCGCCTTCCCTCTCCTCGCCTTCCCTCGCCTCGCTTTCCCTCGCCTTGCCTCGCTTACCCTCATCTCGCCTTCCCTCGCCTCGCTTTCCCTCGTCTCGCCTTCCCTCGCCTCGCCTCGCCTCGCCTCGCCTCGCTTTCCCTCGCCTCCCCTCTCCTCGCCTTCCCTCGCGTCGCCTCGCTTTCCCTCACCTCGCCTCGCTTTCCCTCGCCTCGCCTCGCTTTCCCTCGCCTCGCTTTCCCTGGCCTCGCTTTCCCTCGCCTCGCCTCGCTTTCCCTCGCCTCGCTTTCCATCGCCTCGCTTTTCCTCGCCTCGCTTTCTCTCGCCTCGCCTCGCTTTCCCTCGCCTCGCTTTCCCTCGCCTCGCCTCGCTTTCCCTTGCCTCGCTTTCCCTCGCCTCGCCTCGCTTTCCCTCGCCTCGCCTCGCTTTCCCTCGCCTCGCATCGCTTTCCCTCGCCTCGCCTTCCCTCGCCTCGGTTTCCCTCGCCTCGCTTTCCATCGCCTCGACTCTCTTTCCCTCGCCTCGCCTCCCTTTCCTCGCCTCGCCTCGCTTTCCCTCGCCTCGCCTCGCTTTCCCTCGCCTCGCCTCGCCTTCCCTAGCCTCCCCTCGCTTTCCCTCGCCTCGCCTCGATTTCCCTTGCCTCGCTTTCCCTCGCCTCTCCTCGCTTTCCCTCGCCTCGCCTCGCTTTCCCTCGCCTCGCTTTCCCTCGCCTCGCTTTCCCTCGCCTCGCCTTCCCTCGCCTCATCTCGCCTTCCCTCGTCTCGCCTCCCCTCGCTTTCCCTCGCCTCGACTCGCTTTCCCCCGCCTCGCTTTGCCTCGCCTTCCCTCGCCTCGCTTTCCCTCGCCTCGCCTCGCTTTCCCTCGCCTCGCCTCGCTTTCCCTCACCTCGCCTTCCCTTGCCTCGCTTTCCCTCACCTCGCTTTCCCTCGTTTCGCCTCGCCTCGCTTTCCCTCGCCTCGCCTCGCTTTCCCCCGCCTCGCTTTGCCTCGCTTTGCCTCGACTCGCTTTCCCTCGCCTTCCCTCGCCTCGCTTTCCATCACCTCGCTTTCCCTCGCCTCGCCTCGCTTACCCTCGCCTCGCCTCGCTTTCCCTCGCCTCGCTTTCCCTCGCTTTCCCTCGCCTCGCTTTCCCTCGCCTCGCCTCGGTTTCCCTCGCCTCGCCTCCCTTTACCTCGCCTCGCCTCCCTTTCCCTCGCCTCGCTTTCCCTCGCCTCGCCTCCCTTTCCCTCGCCTCACATCACTTTCCATCGCCTCGCCTCCCTTTCCCTCGCCTCACATCACTTTCCCTCGCCTCGCTTTCCCTCGCCTCGCTTTCCCTCGCCTCGCTTTCCCTCGCCTCGCTTTCCCTCGCCTCGCCTCGCCTTCCCTAGCCTCACATCGCTTTCCCTCGCCTCGCCTCTCTTTCCCTCGCCTCGCCTCCCTTTCCTCGCATCGCCTCGCTTTCCCTCGCCCCGCCTCGCTTTCCCTCGCCTCGCTTTCCCTGGCCTCGCTTTCCCTCGCCTCGCCTCGCTTTCCCTCGCCTCGCTTTCCCTCGCCTCGCCTCGCTTTTCCTCGCCTCGCTTTCTCTCGCCTCGCCTCGCCTTCCCTAGCGTCGCCTCGCTTTCCCTCGCCTCGCCTGGCTTTCCCTCGCCTCGCTTTCCCTCGCCTTGCCTCGCTTACCCTCATCTCGCCTTCCCTCACCTCGCTTTCCCTCGTCTCGCCTTCCCTCGCCTCGCCTCGCCTCGCCTCGCCTCGCTTTCCCTCGCCTCCCCTCTCCTCGCATTCCCTCGCCTCGCCTCGCTTTCCCTCACCTCGCCTCGCTTTCCCTCGCCTCGCCTCGCTTTCCCTCGCCTCGCTTTCCCTGGCCTCGCTTTCCCTCGCCTCGCCTCGCTTTCCCTCGCCTCGCTTTCCCTCGCCTCGCCTCGCTTTTCCTCGCCTCGCTTTCTCTCGCCTCGCCTCGCTTTCCCTCGCCTCGCTTTCCCTCGCCTCGCCTCGCTTTCCCTCGCCTCGCTTTCCCTCGCCTCGCCTCGCTTTCCCTCGCCTCGCCTCGCTTTCCCTCGCCTCGCATCGCTTTCCCTCGCCTCGCTTTCCCTCGCCTCGGTTTCCCTCGCCTCGCTTTCCATCGCCTCGACTCTCTTTCCCTCGCCTCGCCTCCCTTTCCTCGCCTCGCCTCGCTTTCCCTCGCCTCGCCTCGCTTTCCCTCGGCTCACCTCGCCTTCCCTAGCCTCCCCTCGCTTTCCCTCGCCTCGCCTCGATTTCCCTTGCCTCGCTTTCCCTCGCCTCGCCTCGCTTTCCCTCGCCTCGCCTCGCTTTCCCTCGCCTCGCTTTCCCTCGCCTCGCTTTCCCTCGCCTCGCCTTCCCTCGCCTCATCTCGCCTTCCCTCGTCTCGCCTCACATCGCTTTCCCTCGCCTCGACTCGCTTTCCCCCGCCTCGCTTTGCCTCGCCTTCCCTCGCCTCGCCTCGCTTTCCCTCACCTCGCCTTCCCTTGCCTCGCTTTCCCTCACCTCGCTTTCCCTCGTTTCGCCTCGCCTCGCTTTCCCTCGCCTCGCCTCGCTTTCCCCCGCCTCGCTTTGCCTCGCTTTGCCTCGACTCGCTTTCCCTCGCCTTCCCTCGCCTCGCTTTCCATAACCTCGCTTTCCCTCGCTTTTCTCGCCGCGCTTACCCTCGCCTCTCCTCGCTTTCCCTCGCCTCGCTTTCCCTCGCTTTCCCTCGCCTCGCTTTCCCTCGCCTCGCCTCGCTTACCCTCGCCTCTCCTCGCTTTCCCTCGCCTCGCTTTCCCTCGCTTTCCCTCGCCTCGCTTTCCCTCGCCTCGCCTCGGTTTCCCTCGCCTCGCCTCCCTTTACCTCGCCTCGCCTCCCTTTCCCTCACATCACTTTCCATCGCCTCGCCTCCCTTTCCCTCGCCTCACATCACTTTCCCTCGCCTCGCTTTCCCTCGCCTCGCTTTCCCTCGCCTCGCTTTCCCTCGCCTCGCTTTCCCTCGCCTCGCCTCGCCTTCCCTAGCCTCACATCGCTTTCCCTCGCCTCGCCTCTCTTTCCCTCGCCTCGCCTCCCTTTCCTCGCATCGCCTCGCTTTCCCTCGCCCCGCCTCGCTTTCCCTCGCCTCGCTTTCCCTGGCCTCGCTTTCCCTCGCCTCGCCTCGCTTTCCCTCGCCTCGCTTTCTCTCGCCTCGCCTCGCCTTCCCTAGCGTCGCCTCGCTTTCCCTCGCCTCGCCTCGCTTTCCCTTGTCTCGCTTTCCCTCGCCTCGCGTCGCTTTCCCTCGCCTCGCCTCTCTTTCCCTCGCCTCGCTTTCCCTCGCCTCGCTTTCCCGCGCCTCGCTTTCCCTCGCCTCGCCTCTCTTTCCCTCGCCTCGCCTCCCTTTCCTCGCCTCGCCTCGCTTTCCCTCGCCTCGCCTCGCTTTCCCTCACCTCGCCTTCCCTTGCCTCGCTTTCCCTCACCTCGCTTTCCCTCGTTTCGCCTCGCCTCGCTTTCCCTCGCCTCGCCTCGCTTTCCCCCGCCTCGCTTTGCCTCGCTTTGCCTCGACTCGCTTTCCCTCGCCTTCCCTCGCCTCGCTTTCCATCACCTCGCTTTCCCTCGCCTCGCCTCGCTTACCCTCGCCTCTCCTCGCTTTCCCTCGCCTCGCTTTCCCTCGCTTTCCCTCGCCTCGCTTTCCCTCGCCTCGCCTCGGTTTCCCTTGCCTCGCCTCCCTTTACCTCGCCTCGCCTCGCTTTCCCTCGCCTCGCTTTCCCTCGCCTCGCTTTCCCTCGCCTCGCTTTCCCTCGCCTCGCCTCGCCTTCCCTCGCCTCACATCGCTTTCCCTCCCCTCGACTCGCTTTCCCGCGCCTCGCTTTCCCTCGCCTTCCCTCGCCTCGCTTTCAATCACCTCGCTTTCCCTCGCTTTTCTCGCCTCGCTTACCCTCGCCTCGCCTCCCTTTCCCTTGCCTCGCCTTCCCTCGCCTCGCCTTCCTTCGCCTCGCCTTCCCTCGCCTCGCTTTCCCTCGCCTCGCCTCGCTTTCCCTCGCCTCGCCTCGCTTTCCCTCACCTCGCTTTCCCTCGCCTCGCCTCACCTTCCCTCGCCTCGCCTCGCTTTCCCTCGCCTCGCTTTCCCTCGCCTCGCTTTGCCTCGCCTTCCCTCGCCTCGCCTTCCCTCTCCTCGCCTTCCCTCGCCTCGCTTTCCCTCGCCTTGCCTCGCTTACCCTCATCTCGCCTTCCCTCGCCTCGCTTTCCCTCGTCTCGCCTTCCCTCGCCTCGCCTCGCCTCGCCTCGCCTCGCTTTCCCTCGCCTCCCCTCTCCTCGCCTTCCCTCGCCTCGCCTCGCTTTCCCTCACCTCGCCTCGCTTTCCCTCGCCTCGCCTTGCTTTCCCTCGCCTCGCTTTCCCTCGCCTCGCTTTCCCTCGCCTCGCCTCGCTTTCCCTCGCCTCGCTTTCCCTCGCCTCGCCTCGCTTTTCCTCGCCTCGCTTTCTCTCGCCTCGCCTCGCTTTCCCTCGCCTCGCTTTCCCTCGCCTCGCCTCGCTTTCCCTTGCCTCGCTTTCCCTCGCCTCGCCTCGCTTTCCCTCGCCTCGCCTCGCTTTCCCTCGCCTCGCATCGCTTTCCCTCGCCTCGCCTTCCCTCGCCTCGGTTTCCCTCGCCTCGCTTTCCATCGCCTCGACTCTCTTTCCCTCGCCTCGCCTCCCTTTCCTCGCCTCGCCTCGCTTTCCCTCGCCTCGCCTCGCTTTCCCTCGCCTCGCCTCGCCTTCCCTAGCCTCCCCTCGCTTTCCCTCGCCTCGCCTCGATTTCCCTTGCCTCGCTTTCCCTCGCCTCGCCTCGCTTTCCCTCGCCTCGCCTCGCTTTCCCTCGCCTCGCTTTCCCTCGCCTCGCTTTCCCTCGCCTCGCCTTCCCTCGCCTCATCTCGCCTTCCCTCGTCTCGCCTCCCCTCGCTTTCCCTCGCCTCGACTCGCTTTCCCCCGCCTCGCTTTGCCTCGCCTTCCCTCGCCTCGCTTTCCCTCGCCTCGCCTCGCTTTCCCTCGCCTCGCCTCGCTTTCCCTCACCTCGCCTTCCCTTGCCTCGCTTTCCCTCACCTCGCTTTCCCTCGTTTCGCCTCGCCTCGCTTTCCCTCGCCTCGCCTCGCTTTCCCCCGCCTCGCTTTGCCTCGCTTTGCCTCGACTCGCTTTCCCTCGCCTTCCCTCGCCTCGCTTTCCATCACCTCGCTTTCCCTCGCCTCGCCTCGCTTACCCTCGCCTCTCCTCGCTTTCCCTCGCCTCGCTTTCCCTCGCTTTCCCTCGCCTCGCTTTCCCTCGCCTCGCCTCGGTTTCCCTCGCCTCGCCTCCCTTTACCTCGCCTCGCCTCCCTTTCCCTCGCCTCGCTTTCCCTCGCCTCGCCTCCCTTTCCCTCGCCTCACATCACTTTCCATCGCCTCGCCTCCCTTTCCCTCGCCTCACATCACTTTCCCTCGCCTCGCTTTCCCTCGCCTCGCTTTCCCTCGCCTCGCTTTCCCTCGCCTCGCTTTCCCTCGCCTCGCCTCGCCTTCCCTAGCCTCACATCGCTTTCCCTCGCCTCGCCTCTCTTTCCCTCGCCTCGCCTCCCTTTCCTCGCATCGCCTCGCTTTCCCTCGCCCCGCCTCGCTTTCCCTCGCCTCGCTTTCCCTGGCCTCGCTTTCCCTCGCCTCGCCTCGCTTTCCCTCGCCTCGCTTTCCCTCGCCTCGCCTCGCTTTTCCTCGCCTCGCTTTCTCTCGCCTCGCCTCGCCTTCCCTAGCGTCGCCTCGCTTTCCCTCGCCTCGCCTCGCTTTCCCTCGCCTCGCTTTCCCTCGCCTCGCTTTCCCTCGCCTCGCTTTCCCTCGCCTCGCCTCTCTTTCCCTCGCCTCGCCTCCCTTTCCTCGCCTCGCCTCGCTTTCCCTCGCCTCGCCTCGCTTTCCCTCACCTCGCCTTCCCTTGCCTCGCTTTCCCTCACCTCGCTTTCCCTCGTTTCGCCTCGCCTCGCTTTCCCTCGCCTCGCCTCGCTTTCCCCCGCCTCGCTTTGCCTCGCTTTGCCTCGACTCGCTTTCCCTCGTCTTCCCTCGCCTCGCTTTCCATCACCTCGCTTTCCCTCGCCTCGCCTCGCTTACCCTCGCCTCTCCTCGCTTTCCCTCGCCTCGCTTTCCCTCGCTTTCCCTCGCCTCGCTTTCCCTCGCCTCGCCTCGGTTTCCCTTGCCTCGCCTCCCTTTACCTCCCTCGCCTCGCTTTCCCTCGCCTCGCTTTCCCTCGCCTCGCTTTCCCTCGCCTCGCTTTCCCTCGCCTCGCCTCGCCTTCCCTCGCCTCACATCGCTTTCCCTCCCCTCGACTCGCTTTCCCGCGCCTCGCTTTCCCTCGCCTTCCCTCGCCTGGCTTTCAATCACCTCGCTTTCCCTCGCTTTTCTCGCCTCGCTTACCCTCGCCTCGCCTCCCTTTCCCTTGCCTCGCCTTCCCTCGCCTCGCCTTCCCTCGCCTTGCCTTCCCTTGCCTCGCCTTCCCTCGCCTCGCCTTCCCTCTCCTCGCCTTCCCTCGCCTCGCTTTCCCTCGCCTTGCCTCGCTTACCCTCATCTCGCCTTCCCTCACCTCGCTTTCCCTCGTCTCGCCTTCCCTCGCCTCGCCTCGCCTCGCCTCGCCTCGCTTTCCCTCGCCTCCCCTCTCCTCGCCTTCCCTCGCCTCGCCTCGCTTTCCCTCACCTCGCCTCGCTTTCCCTCGCCTCGCCTCGCTTTCCCTCGCCTCGCTTTCCCTCACCTCCCGCGCTTTCCCTCGCCTCGCCTCGCTTTCCCTCACCTCGCCTTCCCTTGCCTCGCTTTCCCTCACCTCGCTTTCCCTCGTTTCGCCTCGCCTCGCTTTCCCTCGCCTCGCCTCGCTTTTCCCCGCCTCGCTTTGCCTCGCTTTGCCTCGACTCGCTTTCCCTCGCCTTCCCTCGCCTCGCTTTCCATCACCTCGCTTTCCCTCGCCTCGCCTCGCTTACCCTCGCCTCTCCTCGCTTTCCCTCGCCTCGCTTTCCCTCGCTTTCCCTCGCCTCGCTTTCCCTCGCCTCGCCTCGGTTTCCCTCGCCTCGCCTCCCTTTACCTCGCCTCGCCTCCCTTTCCCTCGCCTCGCTTTCCCTCGCCTCGCCTCCCTTTCCCTCGCCTCACATCACTTTCCATCGCCTCGCCTCCCTTTCCCTCGCCTCACATCACTTTCCCTCGCCTCGCTTTCCCTCGCCTCGCTTTCCCTCGCCTCGCTTTCCCTCGCCTCGCTTTCCCTCGCCTCGCCTCGCCTTCCCTAGCCTCACATCGCTTTCCCTCGCCTCGCCTCTCTTTCCCTCGCCTCGCCTCCCTTTCCTCGCATCGCCTCGCTTTCCCTCGCCCCGCCTCGCTTTCCCTCGCCTCGCTTTCCCTGGCCTCGCTTTCCCTCGCCTCGCCTCGCTTTCCCTCGCCTCGCTTTCCCTCGCCTCGCCTCGCTTTTCCTCGCCTCGCTTTCTCTCGCCTCGCCTCGCCTTCCCTAGCGTCGCCTCGCTTTCCCTCGCCTCGCCTCGCTTTCCCTCGCCTCGCTTTCCCTCGCCTCGCTTTCCCTCGCCTCGCTTTCCCTCGCCTCGCCTCTCTTTCCCTCGCCTCGCCTCCCTTTCCTCGCCTCGCCTCGCTTTCCCTCGCCTCGCCTCGCTTTCCCTCACCTCGCCTTCCCTTGCCTCGCTTTCCCTCACCTCGCTTTCCCTCGTTTCGCCTCGCCTCGCTTTCCCTCGCCTCGCCTCGCTTTCCCCCGCCTCGCTTTGCCTCGCTTTGCCTCGACTCGCTTTCCCTCGTCTTCCCTCGCCTCGCTTTCCATCACCTCGCTTTCCCTCGCCTCGCCTCGCTTACCCTCGCCTCTCCTCGCTTTCCCTCGCCTCGCTTTCCCTCGCTTTCCCTCGCCTCGCTTTCCCTCGCCTCGCCTCGGTTTCCCTTGCCTCGCCTCCCTTTACCTCGCCTCGCCTCGCTTTCCCTCGCCTCGCTTTCCCTCGCCTCGCTTTCCCTCGCCTCGCTTTCCCTCGCCTCGCCTCGCCTTCCCTCGCCTCACATCGCTTTCCCTCCCCTCGACTCGCTTTCCCGCGCCTCGCTTTCCCTCGCCTTCCCTCGCCTCGCTTTCAATCACCTCGCTTTCCCTCGCTTTTCTCGCCTCGCTTACCCTCGCCTCGCCTCCCTTTCCCTTGCCTCGCCTTCCCTCGCCTCGCCTTCCCTCGCCTCGCCTTCCCTTGCCTCGCCTTCCCTCGCCTCGCCTTCCCTCTCCTCGCCTTCCCTCGCCTCGCTTTCCCTCGCCTTGCCTCGCTTACCCTCATCTCGCCTTCCCTCACCTCGCTTTCCCTCGTCTCGCCTTCCCTCGCCTCGCCTCGCCTCGCCTCGCCTCGCTTTCCCTCGCCTCCCCTCTCCTCGCCTTCCCTCGCCTCGCCTCGCTTTCCCTCACCTCGCCTCGCTTTCCCTCGCCTCGCCTCGCTTTCCCTCGCCTCGCTTTCTCTCGCCTCGCCTCGCTTTCCCTCGCCTCGCTTTCCCTCGCCTCGCCTCGCTTTCCCTTGCCTCGCTTTCCCTCGCCTTCCCTCGCCTCGCTTTCCATAACCTCGCTTTCCCTCGCTTTTCTCGCCGCGCTTACCCTCGCCTCTCCTCGCTTTCCCTCGCCTCGCTTTCCCTCGCTTTCCCTCGCCTCGCTTTCCCTCGCCTCGCCTCGCTTACCCTCGCCTCTCCTCGCTTTCCCTCGCCTCGCTTTCCCTCGCTTTCCCTCGCCTCGCTTTCCCTCGCCTCGCCTCGGTTTCCCTCGCCTCGCCTCCCTTTACCTCGCCTCGCCTCCCTTTCCCTCACATCACTTTCCATCGCCTCGCCTCCCTTTCCCTCGCCTCACATCACTTTCCCTCGCCTCGCTTTCCCTCGCCTCGCTTTCCCTCGCCTCGCTTTCCCTCGCCTCGCTTTCCCTCGCCTCGCCTCGCCTTCCCTAGCCTCACATCGCTTTCCCTCGCCTCGCCTCTCTTTCCCTCGCCTCGCCTCCCTTTCCTCGCATCGCCTCGCTTTCCCTCGCCCCGCCTCGCTTTCCCTCGCCTCGCTTTCCCTGGCCTCGCTTTCCCTCGCCTCGCCTCGCTTTCCCTCGCCTCGCTTTCTCTCGCCTCGCCTCGCCTTCCCTAGCGTCGCCTCGCTTTCCCTCGCCTCGCCTCGCTTTCCCTTGTCTCGCTTTCCCTCGCCTCGCGTCGCTTTCCCTCGCCTCGCCTCTCTTTCCCTCGCCTCGCTTTCCCTCGCCTCGCTTTCCCGCGCCTCGCTTTCCCTCGCCTCGCCTCTCTTTCCCTCGCCTCGCCTCCCTTTCCTCGCCTCGCCTCGCTTTCCCTCGCCTCGCCTCGCTTTCCCTCACCTCGCCTTCCCTTGCCTCGCTTTCCCTCACCTCGCTTTCCCTCGTTTCGCCTCGCCTCGCTTTCCCTCGCCTCGCCTCGCTTTCCCCCGCCTCGCTTTGCCTCGCTTTGCCTCGACTCGCTTTCCCTCGCCTTCCCTCGCCTCGCTTTCCATCACCTCGCTTTCCCTCGCCTCGCCTCGCTTACCCTCGCCTCTCCTCGCTTTCCCTCGCCTCGCTTTCCCTCGCTTTCCCTCGCCTCGCTTTCCCTCGCCTCGCCTCGGTTTCCCTTGCCTCGCCTCCCTTTACCTCGCCTCGCCTCGCTTTCCCTCGCCTCGCTTTCCCTCGCCTCGCTTTCCCTCGCCTCGCTTTCCCTCGCCTCGCCTCGCCTTCCCTCGCCTCACATCGCTTTCCCTCCCCTCGACTCGCTTTCCCGCGCCTCGCTTTCCCTCGCCTTCCCTCGCCTCGCTTTCAATCACCTCGCTTTCCCTCGCTTTTCTCGCCTCGCTTACCCTCGCCTCGCCTCCCTTTCCCTTGCCTCGCCTTCCCTCGCCTCGCCTTCCTTCGCCTCGCCTTCCCTCGCCTCGCTTTCCCTCGCCTCGCCTCGCTTTCCCTCGCCTCGCCTCGCTTTCCCTCACCTCGCTTTCCCTCGCCTCGCCTCACCTTCCCTCGCCTCGCCTCGCTTTCCCTCGCCTCGCTTTCCCTCGCCTCGCTTTGCCTCGCCTTCCCTCGCCTCGCCTTCCCTCTCCTCGCCTTCCCTCGCCTCGCTTTCCCTCGCCTTGCCTCGCTTACCCTCATCTCGCCTTCCCTCGCCTCGCTTTCCCTCGTCTCGCCTTCCCTCGCCTCGCCTCGCCTCGCCTCGCCTCGCTTTCCCTCGCCTCCCCTCTCCTCGCCTTCCCTCGCCTCGCCTCGCTTTCCCTCACCTCGCCTCGCTTTCCCTCGCCTCGCCTTGCTTTCCCTCGCCTCGCTTTCCCTCGCCTCGCTTTCCCTCGCCTCGCCTCGCTTTCCCTCGCCTCGCTTTCCCTCGCCTCGCCTCGCTTTTCCTCGCCTCGCTTTCTCTCGCCTCGCCTCGCTTTCCCTCGCCTCGCTTTCCCTCGCCTCGCCTCGCTTTCCCTTGCCTCGCTTTCCCTCGCCTCGCCTCGCTTTCCCTCGCCTCGCCTCGCTTTCCCTCGCCTCGCATCGCTTTCCCTCGCCTCGCCTTCCCTCGCCTCGGTTTCCCTCGCCTCGCTTTCCATCGCCTCGACTCTCTTTCCCTCGCCTCGCCTCCCTTTCCTCGCCTCGCCTCGCTTTCCCTCGCCTCGCCTCGCTTTCCCTCGCCTCGCCTCGCCTTCCCTAGCCTCCCCTCGCTTTCCCTCGCCTCGCCTCGATTTCCCTTGCCTCGCTTTCCCTCGCCTCGCCTCGCTTTCCCTCGCCTCGCCTCGCTTTCCCTCGCCTCGCTTTCCCTCGCCTCGCTTTCCCTCGCCTCGCCTTCCCTCGCCTCATCTCGCCTTCCCTCGTCTCGCCTCCCCTCGCTTTCCCTCGCCTCGACTCGCTTTCCCCCGCCTCGCTTTGCCTCGCCTTCCCTCGCCTCGCTTTCCCTCGCCTCGCCTCGCTTTCCCTCGCCTCGCCTCGCTTTCCCTCACCTCGCCTTCCCTTGCCTCGCTTTCCCTCACCTCGCTTTCCCTCGTTTCGCCTCGCCTCGCTTTCCCTCGCCTCGCCTCGCTTTCCCCCGCCTCGCTTTGCCTCGCTTTGCCTCGACTCGCTTTCCCTCGCCTTCCCTCGCCTCGCTTTCCATCACCTCGCTTTCCCTCGCCTCGCCTCGCTTACCCTCGCCTCTCCTCGCTTTCCCTCGCCTCGCTTTCCCTCGCTTTCCCTCGCCTCGCTTTCCCTCGCCTCGCCTCGGTTTCCCTCGCCTCGCCTCCCTTTACCTCGCCTCGCCTCCCTTTCCCTCGCCTCGCTTTCCCTCGCCTCGCCTCCCTTTCCCTCGCCTCACATCACTTTCCATCGCCTCGCCTCCCTTTCCCTCGCCTCACATCACTTTCCCTCGCCTCGCTTTCCCTCGCCTCGCTTTCCCTCGCCTCGCTTTCCCTCGCCTCGCTTTCCCTCGCCTCGCCTCGCCTTCCCTAGCCTCACATCGCTTTCCCTCGCCTCGCCTCTCTTTCCCTCGCCTCGCCTCCCTTTCCTCGCATCGCCTCGCTTTCCCTCGCCTCGCTTTCCCTCGCCTCGCTTTCCCTCGCCTCGCTTTCCCTCGCCTCGCCTCGCCTTCCCTCGCCTCACATCGCTTTCCCTCCCCTCGACTCGCTTTCCCGCGCCTCGCTTTCCCTCGCCTTCCCTCGCCTCGCTTTCAATCACCTCGCTTTCCCTCGCTTTTCTCGCCTCGCTTACCCTCGCCTCGCCTCCCTTTCCCTTGCCTCGCCTTCCCTCGCCTCGCCTTCCTTCGCCTCGCCTTCCCTCGCCTCGCTTTCCCTCGCCTCGCCTCGCTTTCCCTCGCCTCGCCTCGCTTTCCCTCACCTCGCTTTCCCTCGCCTCGCCTCACCTTCCCTCGCCTCGCCTCGCTTTCCCTCGCCTCGCTTTCCCTCGCCTCGCTTTGCCTCGCCTTCCCTCGCCTCGCCTTCCCTCTCCTCGCCTTCCCTCGCCTCGCTTTCCCTCGCCTTGCCTCGCTTACCCTCATCTCGCCTTCCCTCGCCTCGCTTTCCCTCGTCTCGCCTTCCCTCGCCTCGCCTCGCCTCGCCTCGCCTCGCTTTCCCTCGCCTCCCCTCTCCTCGCCTTCCCTCGCCTCGCCTCGCTTTCCCTCACCTCGCCTCGCTTTCCCTCGCCTCGCCTTGCTTTCCCTCGCCTCGCTTTCCCTCGCCTCGCTTTCCCTCGCCTCGCCTCGCTTTCCCTCGCCTCGCTTTCCCTCGCCTCGCCTCGCTTTTCCTCGCCTCGCTTTCTCTCGCCTCGCCTCGCTTTCCCTCGCCTCGCTTTCCCTCGCCTCGCCTCGCTTTCCCTTGCCTCGCTTTCCCTCGCCTCGCCTCGCTTTCCCTCGCCTCGCCTCGCTTTCCCTCGCCTCGCATCGCTTTCCCTCGCCTCGCCTTCCCTCGCCTCGGTTTCCCTCGCCTCGCTTTCCATCGCCTCGACTCTCTTTCCCTCGCCTCGCCTCCCTTTCCTCGCCTCGCCTCGCTTTCCCTCGCCTCGCCTCGCTTTCCCTCGCCTCGCCTCGCCTTCCCTAGCCTCCCCTCGCTTTCCCTCGCCTCGCCTCGATTTCCCTTGCCTCGCTTTCCCTCGCCTCGCCTCGCTTTCCCTCGCCTCGCCTCGCTTTCCCTCGCCTCGCTTTCCCTCGCCTCGCTTTCCCTCGCCTCGCCTTCCCTCGCCTCATCTCGCCTTCCCTCGTCTCGCCTCCCCTCGCTTTCCCTCGCCTCGACTCGCTTTCCCCCGCCTCGCTTTGCCTCGCCTTCCCTCGCCTCGCTTTCCCTCGCCTCGCCTCGCTTTCCCTCGCCTCGCCTCGCTTTCCCTCACCTCGCCTTCCCTTGCCTCGCTTTCCCTCACCTCGCTTTCCCTCGTTTCGCCTCGCCTCGCTTTCCCTCGCCTCGCCTCGCTTTCCCCCGCCTCGCTTTGCCTCGCTTTGCCTCGACTCGCTTTCCCTCGCCTTCCCTCGCCTCGCTTTCCATCACCTCGCTTTCCCTCGCCTCGCCTCGCTTACCCTCGCCTCTCCTCGCTTTCCCTCGCCTCGCTTTCCCTCGCTTTCCCTCGCCTCGCTTTCCCTCGCCTCGCCTCGGTTTCCCTCGCCTCGCCTCCCTTTACCTCGCCTCGCCTCCCTTTCCCTCGCCTCGCTTTCCCTCGCCTCGCCTCCCTTTCCCTCGCCTCACATCACTTTCCATCGCCTCGCCTCCCTTTCCCTCGCCTCACATCACTTTCCCTCGCCTCGCTTTCCCTCGCCTCGCTTTCCCTCGCCTCGCTTTCCCTCGCCTCGCTTTCCCTCGCCTCGCCTCGCCTTCCCTAGCCTCACATCGCTTTCCCTCGCCTCGCCTCTCTTTCCCTCGCCTCGCCTCCCTTTCCTCGCATCGCCTCGCTTTCCCTCGCCCCGCCTCGCTTTCCCTCGCCTCGCTTTCCCTGGCCTCGCTTTCCCTCGCCTCGCCTCGCTTTCCCTCGCCTCGCTTTCCCTCGCCTCGCCTCGCTTTTCCTCGCCTCGCTTTCTCTCGCCTCGCCTCGCCTTCCCTAGCGTCGCCTCGCTTTCCCTCGCCTCGCCTCGCTTTCCCTCGCCTCGCTTTCCCTCGCCTCGCTTTCCCTCGCCTCGCTTTCCCTCGCCTCGCCTCTCTTTCCCTCGCCTCGCCTCCCTTTCCTCGCCTCGCCTCGCTTTCCCTCGCCTCGCCTCGCTTTCCCTCACCTCGCCTTCCCTTGCCTCGCTTTCCCTCACCTCGCTTTCCCTCGTTTCGCCTCGCCTCGCTTTCCCTCGCCTCGCCTCGCTTTCCCCCGCCTCGCTTTGCCTCGCTTTGCCTCGACTCGCTTTCCCTCGTCTTCCCTCGCCTCGCTTTCCATCACCTCGCTTTCCCTCGCCTCGCCTCGCTTACCCTCGCCTCTCCTCGCTTTCCCTCGCCTCGCTTTCCCTCGCTTTCCCTCGCCTCGCTTTCCCTCGCCTCGCCTCGGTTTCCCTTGCCTCGCCTCCCTTTACCTCCCTCGCCTCGCTTTCCCTCGCCTCGCTTTCCCTCGCCTCGCTTTCCCTCGCCTCGCTTTCCCTCGCCTCGCCTCGCCTTCCCTCGCCTCACATCGCTTTCCCTCCCCTCGACTCGCTTTCCCGCGCCTCGCTTTCCCTCGCCTTCCCTCGCCTGGCTTTCAATCACCTCGCTTTCCCTCGCTTTTCTCGCCTCGCTTACCCTCGCCTCGCCTCCCTTTCCCTTGCCTCGCCTTCCCTCGCCTCGCCTTCCCTCGCCTTGCCTTCCCTTGCCTCGCCTTCCCTCGCCTCGCCTTCCCTCTCCTCGCCTTCCCTCGCCTCGCTTTCCCTCGCCTTGCCTCGCTTACCCTCATCTCGCCTTCCCTCACCTCGCTTTCCCTCGTCTCGCCTTCCCTCGCCTCGCCTCGCCTCGCCTCGCCTCGCTTTCCCTCGCCTCCCCTCTCCTCGCCTTCCCTCGCCTCGCCTCGCTTTCCCTCACCTCGCCTCGCTTTCCCTCGCCTCGCCTCGCTTTCCCTCGCCTCGCTTTCCCTCACCTCCCGCGCTTTCCCTCGCCTCGCCTCGCTTTCCCTCACCTCGCCTTCCCTTGCCTCGCTTTCCCTCACCTCGCTTTCCCTCGTTTCGCCTCGCCTCGCTTTCCCTCGCCTCGCCTCGCTTTTCCCCGCCTCGCTTTGCCTCGCTTTGCCTCGACTCGCTTTCCCTCGCCTTCCCTCGCCTCGCTTTCCATCACCTCGCTTTCCCTCGCCTCGCCTCGCTTACCCTCGCCTCTCCTCGCTTTCCCTCGCCTCGCTTTCCCTCGCTTTCCCTCGCCTCGCTTTCCCTCGCCTCGCCTCGGTTTCCCTCGCCTCGCCTCCCTTTACCTCGCCTCGCCTCCCTTTCCCTCGCCTCGCTTTCCCTCGCCTCGCCTCCCTTTCCCTCGCCTCACATCACTTTCCATCGCCTCGCCTCCCTTTCCCTCGCCTCACATCACTTTCCCTCGCCTCGCTTTCCCTCGCCTCGCTTTCCCTCGCCTCGCTTTCCCTCGCCTCGCTTTCCCTCGCCTCGCCTCGCCTTCCCTAGCCTCACATCGCTTTCCCTCGCCTCGCCTCTCTTTCCCTCGCCTCGCCTCCCTTTCCTCGCATCGCCTCGCTTTCCCTCGCCCCGCCTCGCTTTCCCTCGCCTCGCTTTCCCTGGCCTCGCTTTCCCTCGCCTCGCCTCGCTTTCCCTCGCCTCGCTTTCCCTCGCCTCGCCTCGCTTTTCCTCGCCTCGCTTTCTCTCGCCTCGCCTCGCCTTCCCTAGCGTCGCCTCGCTTTCCCTCGCCTCGCCTCGCTTTCCCTCGCCTCGCTTTCCCTCGCCTCGCTTTCCCTCGCCTCGCTTTCCCTCGCCTCGCCTCTCTTTCCCTCGCCTCGCCTCCCTTTCCTCGCCTCGCCTCGCTTTCCCTCGCCTCGCCTCGCTTTCCCTCACCTCGCCTTCCCTTGCCTCGCTTTCCCTCACCTCGCTTTCCCTCGTTTCGCCTCGCCTCGCTTTCCCTCGCCTCGCCTCGCTTTCCCCCGCCTCGCTTTGCCTCGCTTTGCCTCGACTCGCTTTCCCTCGTCTTCCCTCGCCTCGCTTTCCATCACCTCGCTTTCCCTCGCCTCGCCTCGCTTACCCTCGCCTCTCCTCGCTTTCCCTCGCCTCGCTTTCCCTCGCTTTCCCTCGCCTCGCTTTCCCTCGCCTCGCCTCGGTTTCCCTTGCCTCGCCTCCCTTTACCTCGCCTCGCCTCGCTTTCCCTCGCCTCGCTTTCCCTCGCCTCGCTTTCCCTCGCCTCGCTTTCCCTCGCCTCGCCTCGCCTTCCCTCGCCTCACATCGCTTTCCCTCCCCTCGACTCGCTTTCCCGCGCCTCGCTTTCCCTCGCCTTCCCTCGCCTCGCTTTCAATCACCTCGCTTTCCCTCGCTTTTCTCGCCTCGCTTACCCTCGCCTCGCCTCCCTTTCCCTTGCCTCGCCTTCCCTCGCCTCGCCTTCCCTCGCCTCGCCTTCCCTTGCCTCGCCTTCCCTCGCCTCGCCTTCCCTCTCCTCGCCTTCCCTCGCCTCGCTTTCCCTCGCCTTGCCTCGCTTACCCTCATCTCGCCTTCCCTCACCTCGCTTTCCCTCGTCTCGCCTTCCCTCGCCTCGCCTCGCCTCGCCTCGCCTCGCTTTCCCTCGCCTCCCCTCTCCTCGCCTTCCCTCGCCTCGCCTCGCTTTCCCTCACCTCGCCTCGCTTTCCCTCGCCTCGCCTCGCTTTCCCTCGCCTCGCTTTCTCTCGCCTCGCCTCGCTTTCCCTCGCCTCGCTTTCCCTCGCCTCGCCTCGCTTTCCCTTGCCTCGCTTTCCCTCGCCTCGCCTCGCTTTCCCTCGCCTCGCCTCGCTTACCCTCGCCTCTCCTCGCTTTCCCTCGCCTCGCTTTCCCTCGCTTTCCCTCGCCTCGCTTTCCCTCGCCTCGCCTCGGTTTCCCTCGCCTCGCCTCCCTTTACCTCGCCTCGCCTCCCTTTCCCTCGCCTCGCTTTCCCTCGCCTCGCCTCCCTTTCCCTCGCCTCACATCACTTTCCATCGCCTCGCCTCCCTTTCCCTCGCCTCACATCACTTTCCCTCGCCTCGCTTTCCCTCGCCTCGCTTTCCCTCGCCTCGCTTTCCCTCGCCTCGCTTTCCCTCGCCTCGCCTCGCCTTCCCTAGCCTCACATCGCTTTCCCTCGCCTCGCCTCTCTTTCCCTCGCCTCGCCTCCCTTTCCTCGCATCGCCTCGCTTTCCCTCGCCCCGCCTCGCTTTCCCTCGCCTCGCTTTCCCTGGCCTCGCTTTCCCTCGCCTCGCCTCGCTTTCCCTCGCCTCGCTTTCCCTCGCCTCGCCTCGCTTTTCCTCGCCTCGCTTTCTCTCGCCTCGCCTCGCCTTCCCTAGCGTCGCCTCGCTTTCCCTCGCCTCGCCTCGCTTTCCCTCGCCTCGCTTTCCCTCGCCTCGCTTTCCCTCGCCTCGCTTTCCCTCGCCTCGCCTCTCTTTCCCTCGCCTCGCCTCCCTTTCCTCGCCTCGCCTCGCTTTCCCTCGCCTCGCCTCGCTTTCCCTCACCTCGCCTTCCCTTGCCTCGCTTTCCCTCACCTCGCTTTCCCTCGTTTCGCCTCGCCTCGCTTTCCCTCGCCTCGCCTCGCTTTCCCCCGCCTCGCTTTGCCTCGCTTTGCCTCGACTCGCTTTCCCTCGTCTTCCCTCGCCTCGCTTTCCATCACCTCGCTTTCCCTCGCCTCGCCTCGCTTACCCTCGCCTCTCCTCGCTTTCCCTCGCCTCGCTTTCCCTCGCTTTCCCTCGCCTCGCTTTCCCTCGCCTCGCCTCGGTTTCCCTTGCCTCGCCTCCCTTTACCTCGCCTCGCCTCGCTTTCCCTCGCCTCGCTTTCCCTCGCCTCGCTTTCCCTCGCCTCGCTTTCCCTCGCCTCGCCTCGCCTTCCCTCGCCTCACATCGCTTTCCCTCCCCTCGACTCGCTTTCCCGCGCCTCGCTTTCCCTCGCCTTCCCTCGCCTCGCTTTCAATCACCTCGCTTTCCCTCGCTTCTCTCGCCTCGCTTACCCTCGCCTCGCCTCCCTTTCCCTTGCCTCGCCTTCCCTCGCCTCGCCTTCCCTCGCCTCGCCTTCCCTTGCCTCGCCTTCCCTCGCCTCGCCTTCCCTCTCCTCGCCTTCCCTCGCCTCGCTTTCCCTCGCCTTGCCTCGCTTACCCTCATCTCGCCTTCCCTCACCTCGCTTTCCCTCGTCTCGCCTTCCCTCGCCTCGCCTCGCCTCGCCTCGCCTCGCTTTCCCTCGCCTCCCCTCTCCTCGCCTTCCCTCGCCTCGCCTCGCTTTCCCTCACCTCGCCTCGCTTTCCCTCGCCTCGCCTCGCTTTCCCTCGCCTCGCTTTCTCTCGCCTCGCCTCGCTTTCCCTCGCCTCGCTTTCCCTCGCCTCGCCTCGCTTTCCCTTGCCTCGCTTTCCCTCGCCTCGCCTCGCTTTCCCTCGCCTCGCCTCGCTTTCCCTCGCCTCGCTTTCCCTCGCCTCGGTTTCCCTCGCCTCGCTTTCCATCGCCTCGACTCTCTTTCCCTCGCCTCGCCTCCCTTTCCTCGCCTCGCCTCGCTTTCCCTCGCCTCGCCTCGCTTTCCCTCGGCTCACCTCGCCTTCCCTAGCCTCCCCTCGCTTTCCCTCGCCTCGCCTCGATTTCCCTTGCCTCGCTTTCCCTCGCCTCGCCTCGCTTTCCCTCGCCTCGCCTCGCTTTCCCTCGCCTCGCTTTCCCTCGCCTCGCTTTCCCTCGCCTCGCCTTCCCTCGCCTCATCTCGCCTTCCCTCGTCTCGCCTAACATCGCTTTCCCTCGCCTCGACTCGCTTTCCCCCGCCTCGCTTTGCCTCGCCTTCCCTCGCCTCGCTTTCCCTCGCCTCGCCTCGCTTTCCCTCGCCTCGCCTCGCTTTCCCTCACCTCGCCTTCCCTTGCCTCGCTTTCCCTCACCTCGCTTTCCCTCGTTTCGCCTCGCCTCGCTTTCCCTCGCCTCGCCTCGCTTTCCCCCGCCTCGCTTTGCCTCGCTTTGCCTCGACTCGCTTTCCCTCGCCTTCCCTCGCCTCGCTTTCCATAACCTCGCTTTCCCTCGCTTTTCTCGCCGCGCTTACCCTCGCCTCTCCTCGCTTTCCCTCGCCTCGCTTTCCCTCGCTTTCCCTCGCCTCGCTTTCCCTCGCCTCGCCTCGCTTACCCTCGCCTCTCCTCGCTTTCCCTCGCCTCCCTTTCCCTCGCTTTCCCTCGCCTCGCTTTTCCTCGCCTCGCCTCGGTTTCCCTCGCCTCGCCTCCCTTTACCTCGCCTCGCCTCCCTTTCCCTCACATCACTTTCCATCGCCTCGCCTCCCTTTCCCTCGCCTCACATCACTTTCCCTCGCCTCGCTTTCCCTCGCCTCGCTTTCCCTCGCCTCGCTTTCCCTCGCCTCGCTTTCCCTCGCCTCGCCTCGCCTTCCCTAGCCTCACATCGCTTTCCCTCGCCTCGCCTCTCTTTCCCTCGCCTCGCCTCCCTTTCCTCGCATCGCCTCGCTTTCCCTCGCCCCGCCTCGCTTTCCCTCGCCTCGCTTTCCCTGGCCTCGCTTTCCCTCGCCTCGCCTCGCTTTCCCTCGCCTCGCTTTCCCTCGCCTCGCCTCGCTTTTCCTCGCCTCGCTTTCTCTCGCCTCGCCTCGCCTTCCCTAGCGTCGCCTCGCTTTCCCTCGCCTCGCCTCGCTTTCCCTTGTCTCGCTTTCCCTCGCCTCGCGTCGCTTTCCCTCGCCTCGCCTCTCTTTCCCTCGCCTCGCTTTCCCTCGCCTCGCTTTCCCGCGCCTCGCTTTCCCTCGCCTCGCCTCTCTTTCCCTCGCCTCGCCTCCCTTTCCTCGCCTCGCCTCGCTTTCCCTCGCCTCGCCTCGCTTTCCCTCACCTCGCCTTCCCTTGCCTCGCTTTCCCTCACCTCGCTTTCCCTCGTTTCGCCTCGCCTCGCTTTCCCTCGCCTCGCCTCGCTTTCCCCCGCCTCGCTTTGCCTCGCTTTGCCTCGACTCGCTTTCCCTCGTCTTCCCTCGCCTCGCTTTCCATCACCTCGCTTTCCCTCGCCTCGCCTCGCTTACCCTCGCCTCTCCTCGCTTTCCCTCGCCTCGCTTTCCCTCGCTTTCCCTCGCCTCGCTTTCCCTCGCCTCGCCTCGGTTTCCCTTGCCTCGCCTCCCTTTACCTCGCCTCGCCTCGCTTTCCCTCGCCTCGCTTTCCCTCGCCTCGCTTTCCCTCGCCTCGCCTCGCCTTCCCTCGCCTCACATCGCTTTCCCTCCCCTCGACTCGCTTTCCCGCGCCTCGCTTTCCCTCGCCTTCCCTCGCCTCGCTTTCAATCACCTCGCTTTCCCTCGCTTTTCTCGCCTCGCTTACCCTCGCCTCGCCTCCCTTTCCCTTGCCTCGCCTTCCCTCGCCTCGCCTTCCCTCGCCTCGCCTTCCCTCGCCTCGCTTTCCCTCGCCTCGCCTCGCTTTCCCTCGCCTCGCCTCGCTTTCCCTCGCCTCGCCTCGCTTTCCCTCACCTCGCTTTCCCTCGCCTCGCCTCACCTTCCCTCGCCTCGCCTCGCTTTCCCTCGCCTCGCTTTCCCTCGACTCGCTTTCCCTCGCCTCGACTCGCTTTCCCCCGCCTCGCTTTGCCTCGCCTTCCCTCGCCTCGCCTTCCCTCTCCTCGCCTTCCCTCGCCTCGCTTTCCCTCGCCTTGCCTCGCTTACCCTCATCTCGCCTTCCCTCGCCTCGCTTTCCCTCGTCTCGCCTTCCCTCGCCTCGCCTCGCCTCGCCTCGCCTCGCTTTCCCTCGCCTCCCCTCTCCTCGCCTTCCCTCGCCTCGCCTCGCTTTCCCTCACCTCGCCTCGCTTTCCCTCGCCTCGCCTCGCTTTCCCTCGCCTCGCTTTCCCTGGCCTCGCTTTCCCTCGCCTCGCCTCGCTTTCCCTCGCCTCGCTTTCCCTCGCCTCGCCTCGCTTTTCCTCGCCTCGCTTTCTCTCGCCTCGCCTCGCTTTCCCTCGCCTCGCTTTCCCTCGCCTCGCCTCGCTTTCCCTTGCCTCGCTTTCCCTCGCCTCGCCTCGCTTTCCCTCGCCTCGCCTCGCTTTCCCTCGCCTCGCATCGCTTTCCCTCGCCTCGCCTTCCCTCGCCTCGGTTTCCCTCGCCTCGCTTTCCATCGCCTCGACTCTCTTTCCCTCGCCTCGCCTCCCTTTCCTCGCCTCGCCTCGCTTTCCCTCGCCTCGCCACGCTTTCCCTCGCCTCGCCTCGCCTTCCCTAGCCTCCCCTCGCTTTCCCTCGCCTCGCCTCGATTTCCCTTGCCTCGCTTTCCCTCGCCTCTCCTCGCTTTCCCTCGCTTCGCCTCGCTTTCCCTCGCCTCGCTTTCCCTCGCCTCGCTTTCCCTCGCCTCGCCTTCCCTCGCCTCATCTCGCCTTCCCTCGTCTCGCCTCCCCTCGCTTTCCCTCGCCTCGACTCGCTTTCCCCCGCCTCGCTTTGCCTCGCCTTCCCTCGCCTCGCTTTCCCTCGCCTCGCCTCGCTTTCCCTCGCCTCGCCTCGCTTTCCCTCACCTCGCCTTCCCTTGCCTCGCTTTCCCTCACCTCGCTTTCCCTCGTTTCGCCTCGCCTCGCTTTCCCTCGCCTCTCCTCGCTTTCCCCCGCCTCGCTTTGCCTCGCTTTGCCTCGACTCGCTTTCCCTCGCCTTCCCTCGCCTCGCTTTCCATCACCTCGCTTTCCCTCGCCTCGCCTCGCTTACCCTCGCCTCTCCTCGCTTTCCCTCGCCTCGCTTTCCCTCGCTTTCCCTCGCCTCGCTTTCCCTCGCCTCGCCTCGGTTTCCCTCGCCTCGCCTCCCTTTACCTCGCCTCGCCTCCCTTTCCCTCGCCTCGCTTTCCCTCGCCTCGCCTCCCTTTCCCTCGCCTCACATCACTTTCCATCGCCTCGCCTCCCTTTCCCTCGCCTCACATCACTTTCCCTCGCCTCGCTTTCCCTCGCCTCGCTTTCCCTCGCCTCGCTTTCCCTCACCTCGCCTTCCCTTGCCTCGCTTTCCCTCACCTCGCTTTCCCTCGTTTCGCCTCGCCTCGCTTTCCCTCGCCTCGCCTCGCTTTCCCCCGCCTCGCTTTGCCTCGCTTTGCCTCGACTCGCTTTCCCTCGTCTTCCTTCGCCTCGCTTTCCATCACCTCGCTTTCCCTCGCCTCGCCTCGCTTACCCTCGCCTCTCCTCGCTTTCCCTCGCCTCGCTTTCCCTCGCTTTCCCTCGCCTCGCTTTCCCTCGCCTCGCCTCGGTTTCCCTTGCCTCGCCTCCCTTTACCTCGCCTCGCCTCGCTTTCCCTCGCCTCGCTTTCCCTCGCCTCGCTTTCCCTCGCCTCGCTTTCCCTCGCCTCGCCTCGCCTTCCCTCGCCTCACATCGCTTTCCCTCCCCTCGACTCGCTTTCCCGCGCCTCGCTTTCCCTCGCCTTCCCTCGCCTCGCTTTCAATCACCTCGCTTTCCCTCGCTTTTCTCGCCTCGCTTACCCTCGCCTCGCCTCCCTTTCCCTTGCCTCGCCTTCCCTCGCCTCGCCTTCCCTCGCCTCGCCTTCCCTTGCCTCGCCTTCCCTCGCCTCGCCTTCCCTCTCCTCGCCTTCCCTCGCCTCGCTTTCCCTCGCCTTGCCTCGCTTACCCTCATCTCGCCTTCCCTCACCTCGCTTTCCCTCGTCTCGCCTTCCCTCGCCTCGCCTCGCCTCGCCTCGCCTCGCTTTCCCTCGCCTCCCCTCTCCTCGCCTTCCCTCGCCTCGCCTCGCTTTCCCTCACCTCGCCTCGCTTTCCCTCGCCTCGCCTCGCTTTCCCTCGCCTCGCTTTCTCTCGCCTCGCCTCGCTTTCCCTCGCCTCGCTTTCCCTCGCCTCGCCTCGCTTTCCCTTGCCTCGCTTTCCCTCGCCTCGCCTCGCTTTCCCTCGCCTCGCCTCGCTTTCCCTCGCCTCGCTTTCCCTCGCCTCGGTTTCCCTCGCCTCGCTTTCCATCGCCTCGACTCTCTTTCCCTCGCCTCGCCTCCCTTTCCTCGCCTCGCCTCGCTTTCCCTCGCCTCGCCTCGCTTTCCCTCGGCTCACCTCGCCTTCCCTAGCCTCCCCTCGCTTTCCCTCGCCTCGCCTCGATTTCCCTTGCCTCGCTTTCCCTCGCCTCGCCTCGCTTTCCCTCGCCTCGCCTCGCTTTCCCTCGCCTCGCTTTCCCTCGCCTCGCTTTCCCTCGCCTCGCCTTCCCTCGCCTCATCTCGCCTTCCCTCGTCTCGCCTCACATCGCTTTCCCTCGCCTCGACTCGCTTTCCCCTGCCTCGCTTTGCCTCGCCTTCCCTCGCCTCGCTTTCCCTCGCCTCGCCTCGCTTTCCCTCGCCTCGCCTCGCTTTCCCTCACCTCGCCTTCCCTTGCCTCGCTTTCCCTCACCTCGCTTTCCCTCGTTTCGCCTCGCCTCGCTTTCCCTCGCCTCGCCTCGCTTTCCCCCGCCTCGCTTTGCCTCGCTTTGCCTCGACTCGCTTTCCCTCGCCTTCCCTCGCCTCGCTTTCCATAACCTCGCTTTCCCTCGCTTTTCTCGCCGCGCTTACCCTCGCCTCTCCTCGCTTTCCCTCGCCTCGCTTTCCCTCGCTTTCCCTCGCCTCGCTTTCCCTCGCCTCGCCTCGCTTACCCTCGCCTCTCCTCGCTTTCCCTCGCCTCCCTTTCCCTCGCTTTCCCTCGCCTCGCTTTCCCTCGCCTCGCCTCGGTTTCCCTCGCCTCGCCTCCCTTTACCTCGCCTCGCCTCCCTTTCCCTCACATCACTTTCCATCGCCTCGCCTCCCTTTCCCTCGCCTCACATCACTTTCCCTCGCCTCGCTTTCCCTCGCCTCGCTTTCCCTCGCCTCGCTTTCCCTCGCCTCGCTTTCCCTCGCCTCGCCTCGCCTTCCCTAGCCTCACATCGCTTTCCCTCGCCTCGCCTCTCTTTCCCTCGCCTCGCCTCCCTTTCCTCGCATCGCCTCGCTTTCCCTCGCCCCGCCTCGCTTTCCCTCGCCTCGCTTTCCCTGGCCTCGCTTTCCCTCGCCTCGCCTCGCTTTCCCTCGCCTCGCTTTCCCTCGCCTCGCCTCGCTTTTCCTCGCCTCGCTTTCTCTCGCCTCGCCTCGCCTTCCCTAGCGTCGCCTCGCTTTCCCTCGCCTCGCCTCGCTTTCCCTTGTCTCGCTTTCCCTCGCCTCGCGTCGCTTTCCCTCGCCTCGCCTCTCTTTCCCTCGCCTCGCTTTCCCTCGCCTCGCTTTCCCGCGCCTCGCTTTCCCTCGCCTCGCCTCTCTTTCCCTCGCCTCGCCTCCCTTTCCTCGCCTCGCCTCGCTTTCCCTCGCCTCGCCTCGCTTTCCCTCACCTCGCCTTCCCTTGCCTCGCTTTCCCTCACCTCGCTTTCCCTCGTTTAGCCTCGCCTCGCTTTCCCTCGCCTCGCCTCGCTTTCCCCCGCCTCGCTTTGCCTCGCTTTGCCTCGACTCGCTTTCCCTCGTCTTCCCTCGCCTCGCTTTCCATCACCTCGCTTTCCCTCGCCTCGCCTCGCTTACCCTCGCCTCTCCTCGCTTTCCCTCGCCTCGCTTTCCCTCGCTTTCCCTCGCCTCGCTTTCCCTCGCCTCGCCTCGGTTTCCCTTGCCTCGCCTCCCTTTACCTCGCCTCGCCTCGCTTTCCCTCGCCTCGCTTTCCCTCGCCTCGCTTTCCCTCGCCTCGCCTCGCCTTCCCTCGCCTCACATCGCTTTCCCTCCCCTCGACTCGCTTTCCCGCGCCTCGCTTTCCCTCGCCTTCCCTCGCCTCGCTTTCAATCACCTCGCTTTCCCTCGCTTTTCTCGCCTCGCTTACCCTCGCCTCGCCTCCCTTTCCCTTGCCTCGCCTTCCCTCGCCTCGCCTTCCCTCGCCTCGCCTTCCCTCGCCTCGCTTTCCCTCGCCTCGCCTCGCTTTCCCTCGCCTCGCCTCGCTTTCCCTCGCCTCGCCTCGCTTTCCCTCACCTCGCTTTCCCTCGCCTCGCCTCACCTTCCCTCGCCTCGCCTCGCTTTCCCTCGCCTCGCTTTCCCTCGACTCGCTTTCCCTCGCCTCGACTCGCTTTCCCCCGCCTCGCTTTGCCTCGCCTTCCCTCGCCTCGCCTTCCCTCTCCTCGCCTTCCCTCGCCTCGCTTTCCCTCGCCTTGCCTCGCTTACCCTCATCTCGCCTTCCCTCGCCTCGCTTTCCCTCGTCTCGCCTTCCCTCGCCTCGCCTCGCCTCGCCTCGCCTCGCTTTCCCTCGCCTCCCCTCTCCTCGCCTTCCCTCGCCTCGCCTCGCTTTCCCTCACCTCGCCTCGCTTTCCCTCGCCTCGCCTCGCTTTCCCTCGCCTCGCTTTCCCTGGCCTCGCTTTCCCTCGCCTCGCCTCGCTTTCCCTCGCCTCGCCTCGCTTTCCCTTGCCTCGCTTTCCCTCGCCTCGCCTCGCTTTCCCTCGCCTCGCCTCGCTTTCCCTCGCCTCGCATCGCTTTCCCTCGCCTCGCCTTCCCTCGCCTCGGTTTCCCTCGCCTCGCTTTCCATCGCCTCGACTCTCTTTCCCTCGCCTCGCCTCCCTTTCCTCGCCTCGCCTCGCTTTCCCTCGCCTCGCCACGCTTTCCCTCGCCTCGCCTCGCCTTCCCTAGCCTCCCCTCGCTTTCCCTCGCCTCGCCTCGATTTCCCTTGCCTCGCTTTCCCTCGCCTCTCCTCGCTTTCCCTCGCTTCGCCTCGCTTTCCCTCGCCTCGCTTTCCCTCGCCTCGCTTTCCCTCGCCTCGCCTTCCCTCGCCTCATCTCGCCTTCCCTCGTCTCGCCTCCCCTCGCTTTCCCTCGCCTCGACTCGCTTTCCCCCGCCTCGCTTTGCCTCGCCTTCCCTCGCCTCGCTTTCCCTCGCCTCGCCTCGCTTTCCCTCGCCTCGCCTCGCTTTCCCTCACCTCGCCTTCCCTTGCCTCGCTTTCCCTCACCTCGCTTTCCCTCGTTTCGCCTCGCCTCGCTTTCCCTCGCCTCTCCTCGCTTTCCCCCGCCTCGCTTTGCCTCGCTTTGCCTCGACTCGCTTTCCCTCGCCTTCCCTCGCCTCGCTTTCCATCACCTCGCTTTCCCTCGCCTCGCCTCGCTTACCCTCGCCTCTCCTCGCTTTCCCTCGCCTCGCTTTCCCTCGCTTTCCCTCGCCTCGCTTTCCCTCGCCTCGCCTCGGTTTCCCTCGCCTCGCCTCCCTTTACCTCGCCTCGCCTCCCTTTCCCTCGCCTCGCTTTCCCTCGCCTCGCCTCCCTTTCCCTCGCCTCACATCACTTTCCATCGCCTCGCCTCCCTTTCCCTCGCCTCACATCACTTTCCCTCGCCTCGATTTCCCTCGCCTCGCTTTCCCTCGCCTCGCTTTCCCTCACCTCGCCTTCCCTTGCCTCGCTTTCCCTCACCTCGCTTTCCCTCGTTTCGCCTCGCCTCGCTTTCCCTCGCCTCGCCTCGCTTTCCCCCGCCTCGCTTTGCCTCGCTTTGCCTCGACTCGCTTTCCCTCGTCTTCCCTCGCCTCGCTTTCCATCACCTCGCTTTCCCTCGCCTCGCCTCGCTTACCCTCGCCTCTCCTCGCTTTCCCTCGCCTCGCTTTCCCTCGCTTTCCCTCGCCTCGCTTTCCCTCGCCTCGCCTCGGTTTCCCTTGCCTCGCCTCCCTTTACCTCGCCTCGCCTCGCTTTCCCTCGCCTCGCTTTCCCTCGCCTCGCTTTCCCTCGCCTCGCTTTCCCTCGCCTCGCCTCGCCTTCCCTCGCCTCACATCGCTTTCCCTCCACTCGACCCGCTTTCCCGCGCCTCGCTTTCCCTCGCCTTCCCTCGCCTCGCTTTCAATCACCTCGCTTTCCCTCACTTTTCTCGCCTCGCTTACCCTCGCCTCGCCTCCCTTTCCCTTGCCTCGCCTTCCCTCGCCTCGCCTTCCCTCGCCTCGCCTTCCCTCGCCTCGCTTTCCCTCGCCTCGCCTCGCTTTCCCTCGCCTCGCCTCGCTTTCCCTCACCTCGCTTTCCCTCGCCTCGCCTCACCTTCCCTCGCCTCGCCTCGCTTTCCCTCGCCTCGCTTTCCCTCGCCTCGCTTTCCCTCGCCTCGACTCGCTTTCCCCCGCCTCGCTTTGCCTCGCCTTCCCTCGCCTCGCTTTCCCTCGCGTCGCGTCGCTTTCCCTTGCCTCGCCTCGCTTTCCCTCACCTCGCATTCCCTTGCCTCGCTTTCCCTCACCTCGCTTTCCCTCGCCTCGCCTCGCCTTCCCTCGCCTCGCCTCGCTTCGCTTGCCCTCGCCTCGCATCGCTTTCCCTCGCCTCGCCTCGCTTTCTCTCGCCTCTCCTCGCTTTCCCTCTACTCGCCCCTCTTTCGCCTACCTCGCCTCGCTTTCCCTTGCCTCGCCTTCCCTCGCCTCGCCTTCCCTCTCCTCGCCTTCCCTCGCCTCGCTTTCCCTCGCCTTGCCTCGCTTACCCTCATCTCGCCTTCCCTCGCCTCGCTTTCCCTCGTCTCGCCTTCCCTCGCCTCGCCTCGCCTCGCCTCGCCTCCCTTTCCCTCGCCTCCCCTCTCCTCGCCTTCCCTCGCCTCGCCTCGCTTTCCCTCACCTCGCCTCGCTTTCCCTCGCCTCGCCTCGCTTTCCCTCGCCTCGCTTTCCCTGGCCTCGCTTTCCCTCGCCTCGCCTCGCTTTCCCTCGCCTCGCTTTCCCTCGCCTCGCCTCGCTTTTCCTCGCCTCGCTTTCTCTCGCCTCGCCTCGCTTTCCCTCGCCTCGCTTTCCCTCGCCTCGCCTCGCTTTCCCTTGCCTCGCTTTCCCTCGCCTCGCCTCGCTTTCCCTCGCCTCGCATCGCTTTCCCTCGCCTCGCTTTCCCTCGCCTCGGTTTCCCTCGCCTCGCTTTCCCTCGCCTCGACTCTCTTTCCCTCGCCTCGCCTCCCTTTCCTCGCCTCGCCTCGCTTTCCCTCGCCTCGCCTCGCTTTCCCTCGCCTCGCCTCGCCTTCCCTAGCCTCCCCTCGCTTTCCCTCGCCTCGCCTCGATTTCCCGTGCCTCGCTTTCCCTCGCCTCGCCTCGCTTTCCCTCGCCTCGCCTCGCTTTCCTTTGCCTCGCTTTCCCTCCCCTCGACTCGCTTTCCCCCGCGTCGCTTTGCCTCGCCTTCCCTCGCCTCGCTTTCCCTCGCCTTCCCTCGCCTCGCTTTCCCTCGCCTCGCCTCGCTTTCCCTCGCCTCGCCTCGCTTTCCCTCACCTCGCTTTCCCTTGCCTCGCTTTCCCTCGCCTCGCCTCACTTTCCCTCGCCTCGCCTCGCTTTCCCTCGCCTCGCTTTCCCTCGCCTCGCTTTCCCTCGCCTCGCCTTCCCTCGCCTCATCTCGCCTTCCCTCGTCTCGCCTCACATCGCTTTCCCTCGCCTCGACTCGCTTTCCCTCGCCTCGCCTCCCTTTCCTCGCCTCGCCTCGCTTTCCCTCGCCTCGCCTCGCTTTCCCTCACCTCGCCTTCCCTTGCCTCGCTTTCCCTCACCTCGCTTTCCCTCGTTTCGCCTCGCCTCGCTTTCCCTCGCCTCGCCTCGCTTTCCCCCGCCTCGCTTTGCCTCGCTTTGCCTCGACTCGCTTTCCCTCGTCTTCCCTCGCCTCGCTTTCCATCACCTCGCTTTCCCTCGCCTCGCCTCGCTTACCCTCGCCTCTCCTCGCTTTCCCGCGCCTCGCTTTCCCTCGCCTTCCCTCGCCTCGCTTTCAATCACCTCGCTTTCCCTCGCTTTTCTCGCCTCGCTTACCCTCGCCTCTCCTCCTTTTCCCTCACCTCGCCTTCCCTTGCCTCGCTTTCCCTCACCTCGCTTTCCCTCGTTTCGCCTCGCCTCGCTTTCCCTCGCCTCGCCTCGCTTTCCCCCGCCTCGCTTTGCCTCGCTTTGCCTCGACTCGCTTTCCCTCGTCTTCCCTCGCCTCGCTTTCCATCACCTCGCTTTCCCTCGCCTCGCCTCGCTTACCCTCGCCTCTCCTCGCTTTCCCTCGCCTCGCTTTCCCTCGCTTTCCCTCGCCTCGCTTTCCCTCGCCTCGCCTCGGTTTCCCTTGCCTCGCCTCCCTTTACCTCGCCTCGCCTCGCTTTCCCTCGCCTCGCTTTCCCTCGCCTCGCTTTCCCTCGCCTCGCTTTCCCTCGCCTCGCCTCGCCTTCCCTCGCCTCACATCGCTTTCCCTCCACTCGACCCGCTTTCCCGCGCCTCGCTTTCCCTCGCCTTCCCTCGCCTCGCTTTCAATCACCTCGCTTTCCCTCACTTTTCTCGCCTCGCTTACCCTCGCCTCGCCTCCCTTTCCCTTGCCTCGCCTTCCCTCGCCTCGCCTTCCCTCGCCTCGCCTTCCCTCGCCTCGCTTTCCCTCGCCTCGCCTCGCTTTCCCTCGCCTCGCCTCGCTTTCCCTCGCCTCGCCTCGCTTTCCCTCACCTCGCTTTCCCTCGCCTCGCCTCACCTTCCCTCGCCTCGCCTCGCTTTCCCTCGCCTCGCTTTCCCTCGCCTCGCTTTCCCTCGCCTCGACTCGCTTTCCCCCGCCTCGCTTTGCCTCGCCTTCCCTCGCCTCGCTTTCCCTCGCGTCGCGTCGCTTTCCCTTGCCTCGCCTCGCTTTCCCTCACCTCGCATTCCCTTGCCTCGCTTTCCCTCACCTCGCTTTCCCTCGCCTCGCCTCGCCTTCCCTCGCCTCGCCTCGCTTCGCTTGCCCTCGCCTCGCATCGCTTTCCCTCGCCTCGCCTCGCTTTCTCTCGCCTCTCCTCGCTTTCCCTCTACTCGCCCCTCTTTCGCCTACCTCGCCTCGCTTTCCCTTGCCTCGCCTTCCCTCGCCTCGCCTTCCCTCTCCTCGCCTTCCCTCGCCTCGCTTTCCCTCGCCTTGCCTCGCTTACCCTCATCTCGCCTTCCCTCGCCTCGCTTTCCCTCGTCTCGCCTTCCCTCGCCTCGCCTCGCCTCGCCTCGCCTCCCTTTCCCTCGCCTCCCCTCTCCTCGCCTTCCCTCGCCTCGCCTCGCTTTCCCTCACCTCGCCTCGCTTTCCCTCGCCTCGCCTCGCTTTCCCTCGCCTCGCTTTCCCTGGCCTCGCTTTCCCTCGCCTCGCCTCGCTTTCCCTCGCCTCGCTTTCCCTCGCCTCGCCTCGCTTTTCCTCGCCTCGCTTTCTCTCGCCTCGCCTCGCTTTCCCTCGCCTCGCTTTCCCTCGCCTCGCCTCGCTTTCCCTTGCCTCGCTTTCCCTCGCCTCGCCTCGCTTTCCCTCGCCTCGCATCGCTTTCCCTCGCCTCGCTTTCCCTCGCCTCGGTTTCCCTCGCCTCGCTTTCCCTCGCCTCGACTCTCTTTCCCTCGCCTCGCCTCCCTTTCCTCGCCTCGCCTCGCTTTCCCTCGCCTCGCCTCGCTTTCCCTCGCCTCGCCTCGCCTTCCCTAGCCTCCCCTCGCTTTCCCTCGCCTCGCCTCGATTTCCCGTGCCTCGCTTTCCCTCGCCTCGCCTCGCTTTCCCTCGCCTCGCCTCGCTTTCCTTTGCCTCGCTTTCCCTCCCCTCGACTCGCTTTCCCCCGCGTCGCTTTGCCTCGCCTTCCCTCGCCTCGCTTTCCCTCGCCTTCCCTCGCCTCGCTTTCCCTCGCCTCGCCTCGCTTTCCCTCGCCTCGCCTCGCTTTCCCTCACCTCGCTTTCCCTTGCCTCGCTTTCCCTCGCCTCGCCTCACTTTCCCTCGCCTCGCCTCGCTTTCCCTCGCCTCGCTTTCCCTCGCCTCGCTTTCCCTCGCCTCGCCTTCCCTCGCCTCATCTCGCCTTCCCTCGTCTCGCCTCACATCGCTTTCCCTCGCCTCGACTCGCTTTCCCTCGCCTCGCCTCCCTTTCCTCGCCTCGCCTCGCTTTCCCTCGCCTCGCCTCGCTTTCCCTCACCTCGCCTTCCCTTGCCTCGCTTTCCCTCACCTCGCTTTCCCTCGTTTCGCCTCGCCTCGCTTTCCCTCGCCTCGCCTCGCTTTCCCCCGCCTCGCTTTGCCTCGCTTTGCCTCGACTCGCTTTCCCTCGTCTTCCCTCGCCTCGCTTTCCATCACCTCGCTTTCCCTCGCCTCGCCTCGCTTACCCTCGCCTCTCCTCGCTTTCCCGCGCCTCGCTTTCCCTCGCCTTCCCTCGCCTCGCTTTCAATCACCTCGCTTTCCCTCGCTTTTCTCGCCTCGCTTACCCTCGCCTCTCCTCCTTTTCCCTTGCCTCGCCTTCCCTCGCCTCGCCTTCCCTCGCCTCGCCTTCCCTCGCCTCGCCTTCCCTCGCCTCGCCTCGCTTTCCCTCGCCTCGCCTCGCTTTCCCTCGCCTCGCTTTCCCTCGCCTCGACTCGCTTTCCCCCGCCTCGCTTTGCCTCGCCTTCCCTCGCCTCGCTTTCCCTCGCGTCGCCTCGCTTTCCCTTGCCTCGCCTCGCTTTCCCTCACCTCGCATTCCCTTGCCTCGCTTTCCCTCACCTCGCCTTCCCTCGTTTCGCCTCGCCTCGCTTTCCCTCGCCTCGCCTCGCTTTCCAACGCCTCGCATTGCCTCGCTTTGCCTCGACTCGCTTTCCCTCGCCTTCCCTCGCCTCGCTTTCCATCACCTCGCTTTCCCTCGCCTCGCCTCGCTTACCCTCGCCTCTCCTCGCTTTCCCTCGCCTCGCTTTCCCTCGCTTTCCCTCGCCTCGCTTTCCCTCGCCTCGCTTTCCCTCGCCTCGCATCGCTTTCCCTCGCCTCGCATCGCTTTCCCTCGCCTCGCTTTCCCTCGCCTCGGTTTCCCTCGCCTCGCTTTCCCTCGCCTCGACTCTCTTTCCCTCGCCTCGCCTCCCTTTCCTCGCCTCGCCTCGCTTTCCCTCGCCTCGCCTCGCTTTCCCTCGCCTCGCCTCGCCTTCCCTAGCCTCCCCTCGCTTTCCCTCGCCTCGCCTCGATTTCCCGTGCCTCGCTTTCCCTCGCCTCGCCTCGCTTTCCCTCGCCTCGCCTCGCTTTCCTTTGCCTCGCTTTCCCTCCCCTCGACTCGCTTTCCCCCGCGTCGCTTTGCCTCGCCTTCCCTCGCCTCGCTTTCCCTCGCCTTCCCTCGCCTCGCTTTCCCTCGCCTCGCCTCGCTTTCCCTCACCTCGCTTTCCCTTGCCTCGCTTTCCCTCGCCTCGCCTCACTTTCCCTCGCCTCGCCTCGCTTTCCCTCGCCTCGCTTTCCCTCGCCTCGCTTTCCCTCGCCTCGCCTTCCCTCGCCTCATCTCGCCTTCCCTCGTCTCGCCTCACATCGCTTTCCCTCGCCTCGACTCGCTTTCCCTCGCCTCGCCTCCCTTTCCTCGCCTCGCCTCGCTTTCCCTCGCCTCGCCTCGCTTTCCCTCACCTCGCCTTCCCTTGCCTCGCTTTCCCTCACCTCGCTTTCCCTCGTTTCGCCTCGCCTCGCTTTCCCTCGCCTCGCCTCGCTTTCCCCCGCCTCGCTTTGCCTCGCTTTGCCTCGACTCGCTTTCCCTCGTCTTCCCTCGCCTCGCTTTCCATCACCTCGCTTTCCCTCGCCTCGCCTCGCTTACCCTCGCCTCTCCTCGCTTTCCCTCGCCTCGCTTTCCCTCGCTTTCCCTCGCCTCGCTTTCCCTCGCCTCGCCTCGGTTTCCCTTGCCTCGCCTCCCTTTACCTCGCCTCGCCTCGCTTTCCCTCGCCTCGCTTTCCCTCGCCTCGCTTTCCCTCGCCTCGCTTTCCCTCGCCTCGCCTCGCCTTCCCTCGCCTCACATCGCTTTCCCTCCCCTCGACTCGCTTTCCCGCGCCTCGCTTTCCCTCGCCTTCCCTCGCCTCGCTTTCAATAACCTCGCTTTCCCTCGCTTTTCTCGCCTCGCTTACCCTCGCCTCGCCTCCCTTTCCCTTGCCTCGCCTTCCCTCGCCTCGCCTTCCCTCGCCTCGCCTTCCCTCGCCTCGCTTTCCCTCGCCTCGCCTCGCTTTCCCTCGCCTCGCCTCGCTTTCCCTCGCCTCGCCTCGCTTTCCCTCACCTCGCTTTCCCTCGCCTCGCCTCACCTTCCCTCGCCTCGCCTCGCTTTCCCTCGCCTCGCTTTCCCTCGCCTCGCTTTCCCTCGCCTCGACTCGCTTTCCCCCGCCTCGCTTTGCCTCGCCTTCCCTCGCCTCGCTTTCCCTCGCGTCGCGTCGCTTTCCCTTGCCTCGCCTCGCTTTCCCTCACCTCGCCTCGCTTTCTCTCGCCTCTCCTCGCTTTCCCTCGCCTCGCCTCGCTTCGCTTGCCCTCGCCTCGCATCGCTTTCCCTCGCCTCGCCTCGCTTTCTCTCGCCTCTCCTCGCTTTCCCTCTACTCGCCCCTCTTTCGCCTACCTCGCCTCGCTTTCCCTTGCCTCGCCTTCCCTCGCCTCGCCTTCCCTCTCCTCGCCTTCCCTCGCCTCGCTTTCCCTCGCCTTGCCTCGCTTACCCTCATCTCGCCTTCCCTCGCCTCGCTTTCCCTCGTCTCGCCTTCCCTCGCCTCGCCTCGCCTCGCCTCGCCTCCCTTTCCCTCGCCTCCCCTCTCCTCGCCTTCCCTCGCCTCGCCTCGCTTTCCCTCACCTCGCCTCGCTTTCCCTCGCCTCGCCTCGCTTTCCCTCGCCTCGCTTTCCCTGGCCTCGCTTTCCCTCGCCTCGCCTCGCTTTCCCTCGCCTCGCTTTCCCTCGCCTCGCCTCGCTTTTCCTCGCCTCGCTTTCTCTCGCCTCGCCTCGCTTTCCCTCGCCTCGCTTTCCCTCGCCTCGCCTCGCTTTCCCTTGCCTCGCTTTCCCTCGCCTCGCCTCGCTTTCCCTCGCCTCGCATCGCTTTCCCTCGCCTCGCTTTCCCTCGCCTCGGTTTCCCTCGCCTCGCTTTCCCTCGCCTCGACTCTCTTTCCCTCGCCTCGCCTCCCTTTCCTCGCCTCGCCTCGCTTTCCCTCGCCTCGCCTCGCTTTCCCTCGCCTCGCCTCGCCTTCCCTAGCCTCCCCTCGCTTTCCCTCGCCTCGCCTCGATTTCCCGTGCCTCGCTTTCCCTCGCCTCGCCTCGCTTTCCCTCGCCTCGCCTCGCTTTCCTTTGCCTCGCTTTCCCTCCCCTCGACTCGCTTTCCCCCGCGTCGCTTTGCCTCGCCTTCCCTCGCCTCGCTTTCCCTCGCCTTCCCTCGCCTCGCTTTCCCTCGCCTCGCCTCGCTTTCCCTCGCCTCGCCTCGCTTTCCCTCACCTCGCTTTCCCTTGCCTCGCTTTCCCTCACCTCGCTTTCCCTCGCCTCACTTTCCCTCGCCTCGCCTCGCTTTCCCTCGCCTCGCTTTCCCTCGCCTCGCTTTCCCTCGCCTCGCCTTCCCTCGCCTCATCTCGCCTTCCCTCGTCTCGCCTCACATCGCTTTCCCTCGCCTCGACTCGCTTTCCCCCGCCTCGCTTTGCCTCGCCTTCCCTCGCCTCGCTTTCCCTCGCCTCGCCTCGCTTTCCCTCGCCTCGCCTCGCTTTCCCTCACCTCGCCTTCCCTTGCCTCGCTTTCCCTCACCTCGCTTTCCCTCGTTTCGCCTCGCCTCGCTTTCCCTCGCCTCGCCTCGCTTTCCCCCGCCTCGCTTTGCCTCGCTTTGCCTCGACTCGCTTTCCCTCGCCTTCCCTCGCCTCGCTTTCCATCACCTCGCTTTCCCTCGCCTCGCCTCGCTTACCCTCGCCTCTCCTCGCTTTCCCTCGCCTCGCTTTCCCTCGCTTTCCCTCGCCTCGCTTTCCCTCGCCTCGCCTCGGTTTCCCTCGCCTCGCCTCCCTTTACCTCGCCTCGCCTCCCTTTCCCTCGCCTCGCTTTCCCTCGCCTCGCCTCCCTTTCCCTCGCCTCACATCACTTTCCATCGCCTCGCCTCCCTTTCCCTCGCCTCACATCACTTTCCCTCGCCTCGCTTTCCCTCACCTCGCTTTCCCTCGCCTCGCTTTCCCTCGCCTCGCTTTCCCTCGCCTCGCCTCGCCTTCCCTAGCCTCACATCGCTTTCCCTCGCCTCGCCTCTCTTTCCCTCGCCTCGCCTCCCTTTCCTCGCATCGCCTCGCTTTCCCTCGCCCCGCCTCGCTTTCCCTCGCCTCGCTTTCCCTGGCCTCGCTTTCCCTCGCCTCGCCTCGCTTTCCCTCGCCTCGCTTTCCCTCGCCTCGCCTCGCTTTTCCTCGCCTCGCTTTCTCTCGCCTCGCCTCGCCTTCCCTAGCGTCGCCTCGCTTTCCCTCGCCTCGCCTCGCTTTCCCTTGTCTCGCTTTCCCTCGCCTCGCCTCGCTTTCCCTCGCCTCGCCTCTCTTTCCCTCGCCTCGCTTTCCCTCGCCTCGCTTTCCCGCGCCTCGCTTTCCCTCGCCTCGCCTCGCTTTCCCTCACCTCGCTTTCCCTCGCCTCGCCTCACCTTCCCTCGCCTCGCCTCGCTTTCCCTCGCCTCGCTTTCCCTCGCCTCGCTTTCCCTCGCCTCGACTCGCTTTCCCCCGCCTCGCTTTGCCTCGCCTTCCCTCGCCTCGCTTTCCCTCGCCTCGCCTCGCTTTCCCTTGCCTCGCCTCGCTTTCCCTCACCTCGCATTCCCTTGCCTCGCTTTCCCTCACCTCGCTTTCCCTCGTTTCGCCTCGCCTCGCTTTCCCTCGCCTCGCCTCGCTTTACAACGCCTCGCATTGCCTCGCTTTGCCTCGACTCGCTTTCCCTCGCCTTCCCTCGCCTCGCTTTCCATCACCTCGCTTTCCCTCGCCTCGCCTCGCTTACCCTCGCCTCTCCTCGCTTTCCCTCGCCTCGCTTTCCTTCGCTTTCCCTCGCCTCGCTTTCCCTCGCCTCGCTTTCCCTCGCCTCGCCTCCCTTTCCCTCGCCTCCCTTTCCCTCGCCTCGCCTACCTTTCCCTCGCCTCACATCGCATTCCCTCGCCTCGCCTTCCCTCGCCTCGCCTTCCCTCGCCTCGCTTTCCCTCGCCTCGACTCGCTTTCCCTCGCCTCGCCTCGCCTTCCCTCGCCTCGCCTCGCCTTCCCTCGCCTCGCCTCGCCTGGCTTTCCCTTGCCTCGCCTCGCTTTCCCTCGCCTCGCCTCGCTTCGCTTTCTCTCGCCTCGCCTCGCTTCGCTTTCCCTCGCCTCGCATCGCTTTCCCTCGCCTCGCCTCGCTTTCTCTCGCCTCTCCTCGCTTTCCCTCTACTCGCCTCTTTCCCCTGCCTCGCCTCGCTTTCCCTTGCCTCGCCTTCCCTCGCCTCGCCTTCCCTCTCCTCGCCTTCCCTCGCCTCGCTTTCCCTCGCCTTGCCTCGCTTACCCTCATCTCGCCTTCCCTCGCCTCGCTTTCCCTCGTCTCGCCTTCCCTCGCCTCGCCTCGCCTCGCTTTCCCTCGCCTCGCCTCGCTTTCAATTGCCTCGCTTTCCCTCGCCTCGCCTCGCTTTCCCTCGCCTCGCATCGCTTTCCCTCGCCTCGGTTTCCCTCGCCTCGGTTTCCCTCGCCTCGCTTTCCCTCGCCTCGACTCTCTTTCCCTCGCCTCGCCTCCCTTTCCTCGCCTCGCCTCGCTTTCCCTCGCCTCGCCTCGTTTTCCCTCGCCTCGCCTCGCCTTCCCTAGCCTCCCCTCGCTTTCCCTCGCCTCGCCTCGATTTCCCTTGCCTCGCTTTCCCTCGCCTCGCCTCGCTTTCCCTCGCCTCGCCTCGCTTTCCTTTGCCTCGCTTTCCCTCCCCTCGACTCGCTTTCCCCCGCGTCGCTTTGCCTCGCCTTCCCTCGCCTCGCTTTCCCTCGCCTTCCCTCGCCTCACTTTCCCTCGCCTCGCCTCGCCTTCCCTCGCCTCGCCTCGCCTTCCCTCGCCTCGCCACGCCTGGCTTTCCCTTGCCTCGCCTCGCTTTCCCTCGCCTCGCCTCGCTTCGCTTTCTCTCGCCTCGCCTCGCTTCGCTTTCCCTCGCCTCGCATCGCTTTCCCTCGCCTTGCCTCGCTTTCTCTCGCCTCTCCTCGCTTTCCCTCTACTCGCCTCTTTCCCCTGCCTCGCCTCGCTTTCCCTTGCCTCGCCTTCCCTCGCCTCGCCTTCCCTCTCCTCGCCTTCCCTCGCCTCGCTTTCCCTCGCCTTGCCTCGCTTACCCTCATCTCGCCTTCCCTCGCCTCGCTTTCCCTCGTCTCGCCTTCCCTCGCCTCGCCTCGCCTCGCTTTCCCTCGCCTCGCCTCGCTTTCCCTTGCCTCGCTTTCCCTCGCCTCGCCTCGCTTTCCCTCGCCTCGCTTTCCCACGCTTTCCCTCGCCTCGCTTTCCCTCGCCTCGCCTTCCCTCGCCTCGCTTTCCCTCGCCTTCCCTTGCCTCGCTTTCCCTCGCCTCGCCTCGCTTTCCCTCGCCTCGCCTCGCTTTCCCTCGCCTCGCTTTCCCTCGCCTCGCTTTCCCTCGCCTCGCCTTCCCTCGCCTCATCTCGCCTTCCCTCGTCTCGCCTCACGTCGCTTTCCCTCGCCTCGACTCGCTTTCCCCCGCCTCGCTTTGCCTCGCCTTCCCTCGCCTCGCTTTCCCTCGCCTCGCCTCGCTTTCCCTCGCCTCGCCTCGCTTTCCCTCGCCTCGCCTCGCTTTCCCTCACCTCGCCTTCCCTTGCCTCGCTTTCCCTCACCTCGCTTTCCCTCGTTTCGCCTCGCCTCGCTTTCCCTCGCCTCGCCTCGCTTTCCCCCGCCTCGCTTTGCCTCGCTTTGCCTCGACTCGCTTTCCCTCGCCTTCCCTCGCCTCGCTTTCCATCACCTCGCTTTCCCTCGCCTCGCCTCGCTTACCCTCGCCTCTCCTCGCTTTCCCTCGCCTCGCTTTCCCTCGCTTTCCCTCGCCTCGCTTTCCCTCGCCTCGCCTCGGTTTCCCTCGCCTCGCCTCCCTTTACCTCGCCTCGACTCCCTTTCCCTCGCCTCGCTTTCCCTCGCCTCGCCTCCCTTTCCCTCGCCTCACATCACTTTCCATCGCCTCGCCTCCCTTTCCCTCGCCTCACATCACTTTCCCTCGCCTCGCTTTCCCTCGCCTCGCTTTCCCTCGCCTCGCTTTCCCTCGTCTCGCCTTCCCTCGCCTCGCCTCGCCTTCCCTCGCCTCACATCGCTTTCCCTCGCCTCGCCTCTCTTTCCCTCGCCTCGCCTCTCTTCCCTCGCATCGCCTCGCTTTCCCTCGCCCCGCCTCGCTTTCCCTCGCCTCGCTTTCCCTGGCCTCGCTTTCCCTCGCCTCGCCTCGCTTTCCCTCGCCTCGCTTTCCCTCGCCTCGCCTCGCTTTTCCTCGCCTCGCTTTCTCTCGCCTCGCCTCGCCTTCCCTAGCGTCGCCTCGCTTTCCCTCGCCTCGCCTCGCTTTCCCTTGTCTCGCTTTCCCTCGCCTCGCCTCGCTTTCCCTCGCCTCGCCTCGCTTTCCCTCGCCTCGCTTTCCCTCGCCTCGCTTTCCCTCGCCTCGCCTCTCTTTCCCTCGCCTCGCCTCCCTTTCCTCGCCTCGCCTCGCTTTCCCTCGCCTCGCCCCGCTTTCCCTCACCTCGCCTTCCCTTGCCTCGCTTTCCCTCACCTCGCTTTCCCTCGTTTCGCCTCGCCTCGCTTTCCCTCGCCTCGCCTCGCTTTCCCCCGCCTCGCTTTGCCTCGCTTTGCCTCGACTCGCTTTCCCTCGCCTTCCCTCGCCTCGCTTTCCATCACCTCGCTTTCCCTCGCCTCGCCTCGCTTACCCTCGCCTCTCCTCGCTTTCCCTCGCCTCGCTTTCCCTCGCTTTCCCTCGCCTCGCTTTCCCTCGCCTCGCCTCGGTTTCCCTTGCCTCGCCTCCCTTTACCTCGCCTCGCCTCGCTTTCCCTCGCCTCGCTTTCCCTCGCCTCGCTTTCCCTCGCCTCGCTTTCCCTCGCCTCGCCTCGCCTTCCCTCGCCTCACATCGCTTTCCCTCCCCTCGACTCGCTTTCCCGCGCCTCGCTTTCCCTCGCCTTCCCTCGCCTCGCTTTCAATCACCTCGCTTTCCCTCGCTTTTCTCGCCTCGCTTACCCTCGCCTCGCCTCCCTTTCCCTTGCCTCGCCTTCCCTCGCCTCGCCTTCCCTCGCCTCGCCTTCCCTCGCCTCGCCTTCCCTCGCCTCGCCTCGCTTTCCCTCGCCTCGCCTCGCTTTCCCTCGCCTCGCTTTCCCTCGCCTCGACTCGCTTTCCCCCGCCTCGCTTTGCCTCGCCTTCCCTCGCCTCGCTTTCCCTCGCCTCGCCTCGCTTTCCCTCACCTCGCATTCCCTTGCCTCGCTTTCCCTCACCTCGCTTTCCCTCGTTTCGCCTCGCCTCGCTTTCCCTCGCCTCGCCTCGCTTTCCAACGCCTCGCATTGCCTCGCTTTGCCTCGACTCGCTTTCCCTCGCCTTCCCTCGCCTCGCTTTCCATCACCTCGCTTTCCCTCGCCTCGCCTCGCTTACCCTCGCCTCTCCTCGCTTTCCCTCGCCTCGCTTTCCCTCGCTTTCCCTCGCCTCGCTTTCCCTCGCCTCGCTTTCCCTCGCCTCGCCTCCCTTTCCCTCGCCTCCCTTTCCCTCGCCTCGCCTACCTTTCCCTCGACTCACCTCGCATTCCCTCGCCTCGCCTTCCCTCGCCTCGCTTTCCCTCGCCTCGCTTTCCCTAGCCTCGCCTCGCTTTCCCTCGCCTCGCCTCGCCTTCCCTCGCCTCGCCTCGCCTGGCTTTCCCTTGCCTCGCCTCGCTTTCCCTCGCCTCGCATCCCTTCGCTTTCTCTCGCCTCGCCTCGCTTCGCTTTCCCTCGCCTCGCATCGCTTTCCCTCGCCTCGCCTCGCTTTCTCTCGCCTCTCCTCGCTTTCCCTCTACTCGCCTCTTTCCCCTGCCTCGCCTCGCTTTCCCTTGCCTCGCCTTCCCTCGCCTCGCCTTCCCTCTCCTCGCCTTCCCTCGCCTCGCTTTCCCTCGCCTTGCCTCGCTTACCCTCATCTCGCCTTCCCTCGCCTCGCTTTCCCTCGTCTCGCCTTCCCTCGCCTCGCCTCGCCTCGCTTTCCCTCGCCTCCCCTCTCCTCGCCTTCCCTCGCCTCGCCTCGCTTTCCCTCGCCTCGCCTCTCTTTCCCTCGCCTCGCCTCCCTTTCCTCGCATCGCCTCGCTTTCCCTCGCCTCGCCTCGCTTTCACTTGCCTCGCTTTCCCTCGCCTCGCCTCGCTTTCCCTCGCCTCGCTTTTCCTCGCCTCGCCTCGCTTTCCCTCGCCTCGCCTCGCCTTCCCTCGCCTCGCTTTCCCTCGCCTCGCTTTCCCTCGCCTCGCCTCGCTTTCCCTCGCCTCGCCTCGCTTTCCCTCGCCTCGCCTCGCCTTCCATCGCCTCGCCTCGCCTGGCTTTCCCTTGCCTCGCCTCGCTTTCCCTCGCCTCGCCTCGCTTCGCTTTCCCCCGCCTCGCTTTGCCTCGCTTTGCCTCGACTCGCTTTCCCTCGCCTTCCCTCGCCTCGCTTTCCATGACCTCGCTTTCCCTCGCCTCGACTCGCTTACCCTCGCCTCTCCTCGCTTTCCCTCGACTCGCTTTCCATCGCTTTCCCTCGCCTCGCTTTCCCTCGGCTCGCCTCGGTTTCCCTTGCCTCGCCTCCCTTTCCCTCGCCTCGCCGCCCTTTCCCTCGCCTCGCTTTCCCTCGCCTCGCCTCCCTTTCCCTCGCCTCACATCACTTTCCATCGCCTCCCCTCCCTTTCCCTCGCCTCACATCACTTTCCCTCGCCTCGCTTTCCCTCGCCTCGCTTTCCCTCGCCTCGCTTTCCCTCGCCTCGCTTTCCCTCGCCTCGCCTCGCCTTCCCTCGCCTCACATCGCTTTCCCTCGCCTCGCTTTCCCTCACCTCCCTCGCTTTCCCTTGCCTCGCCTTCCCTCGCCTCGCCTTCCGTCGCCTCGCTTTCCCTCGACTCGCTTTCCCTCGCCTCCCTTTCCCTCGCCTCGCCTCCCTTTCCCTCGCCTCACCTCGCCTTCCCTCGCCTCGCCTTCCCTCGCCTCGCCTTCCCTCTCCTCGCGTTCCCTCGCCTCGCTTTCCCTCGCCTTGCCTCGCTTACCCTCATCTCGCCTTCCCTCGCCTCGCTTTCCCTCGCCTCGCCTTCCCTCGCCTCGCCTCGCCTCGCCTCGCCTCGCTTTCCCTCGCCTCCCCTCTCCTCGCCTTCCCTCGCCTCGCCTCGCTTTCCCTCACCTCGCCTCGCTTTCCCTCGCCTTCCCTCGCCTCGCTTTCCCTCGCCTCGCCTCGCTTTCCCCCGCCTCGCTTTGCCTCGCTTTGCCTCGACTCGCTTTCCCTCGCCTTCCCTCGCCTCGCTTTCCATCACCTCGCTTTCCCTCGCCTCGCCTCGCTTACCCTCGCCTCTCCTCGCTTTCCCTCGCCTCGCTTTCCCTCGCTTTCCCTCGCCTCGCTTTCCCTCGCCTCGCTTTCCCTCGCCTCGCCTCGGTTTCCCTCGCCTCGCCTCCCTTTACCTCGCCTCGACTCCCTTTCCCTCGCCTCGCTTTCCCTCGCCTCGCCTCCCTTTCCCTCGCCTCACATCACTTTCCATCGCCTCGCCTCCCTTTCCCTCGCCTCACATCACTTTCCCTCGCCTCGCTTTCCCTCGCCTCGCTTTCCCTCGCCTCGCTTTCCCTCGCCTCGCTTTCCCTCGCCTCGCCTCGCCTTCCCTAGCCTCACATCGCTTTCCCTCGCCTCGCCTCTCTTTCCCTCGCCTCGCCTCCCTTTCTTCGCATCGCCTCGCTTTCCCTCGCCCCGCCTCGCTTTCCCTCGCCTCGCTTTCCCTGGCCTCGCTTTCCCTCGCCTCGCCTCGCTTTCCCTCGCCTCGCTTTCCCTCGCCTCGCCTCGCTTTTCCTCGCCTCGCTTTCTCTCGCCTCGCCTCGCCTTCCCTAGCGTCGCCTCGCTTTCCCTCCCCTCGCCTCGCTTTCCCTTGTCTCGCTTTCCCTCGCCTCGCCTCGCTTTCCCTCGCCTCGCCTCGCTTTCCCTCGCCTCGCTTTCCCTCGCCTCGCTTTCCCTCGCCTCGCCTCTCTTTCCCTCGCCTCGCCTCCCTTTCCTCGCCTCGCCTCGCTTTCCCTCGCCTCGCCTCGCTTTCCCTCACCTCGCCTTCCCTTGCCTCGCTTTCCCTCACCTCGCTTTCCCTCGTTTCGCCTCGCCTCGCTTTCCCTCGCCTCGCCTCGCTTTCCCCCGCCTCGCTTTGCCTCGCTTTGCCTCGACTCGCTTTCCCTCGCCTTCCCTCGCCTCGCTTTCCATCACCTCGCTTTCCCTCGCCTCGCCTCGCTTACCCTCGCCTCTCCTCGCTTTCCCTCGCCTCGCTTTCCCTCGCTTTCCCTCGCCTCGCTTTCCCTCGCCTCGCCTCGGTTTCCCTTGCCTCGCCTCCCTTTACCTCGCCTCGCCTCGCTTTCCCTCGCCTCGCTTTCCCTCGCCTCGCTTTCCCTCGCCTCGCTTTCCCTCGCCTCGCCTCGCCTTCCCTCGCCTCACATCGCTTTCCCTCCCCTCGACTCGCTTTCCCGCGCCTCGCTTTCCCTCGCCTTCCCTCGCCTCGCTTTCAATCACCTCGCTTTCCCTCGCTTTTCTCGCCTCGCTTACCCTCGCCTCGCCTCCCTTTCCCTTGCCTCGCCTTCCCTCGCCTCGCCTTCCCTCGCCTCGCCTTCCCTCGCCTCGCCTTCCCTCGCCTCGCCTCGCTTTCCCTCGCCTCGCCTCGCTTTCCCTCGCCTCGCTTTCCCTCGCCTCGCTTTCCCTCGCCTCGCCTTCCCTCGCCTCATCTCGCCTTCCCTCGTCTCGCCTCACGTCGCTTTCCCTCGCCTCGACTCGCTTTCCCCCGCCTCGCTTTGCCTCGCCTTCCCTCGCCTCGCTTTCCCTCGCCTCGCCTCGCTTTCCCTCGCCTCGCCTCGCTTTCCCTCGCCTCGCCTCGCTTTCCCTCACCTCGCCTTCCCTTGCCTCGCTTTCCCTCACCTCGCTTTCCCTCGTTTCGCCTCGCCTCGCTTTCCCTCGCCTCGCCTCGCTTTCCCCCGCCTCGCTTTGCCTCGCTTTGCCTCGACTCGCTTTCCCTCGCCTTCCCTCGCCTCGCTTTCCATCACCTCGCTTTCCCTCGCCTCGCCTCGCTTACCCTCGCCTCTCCTCGCTTTCCCTCGCCTCGCTTTCCCTCGCTTTCCCTCGCCTCGCTTTCCCTCGCCTCGCCTCGGTTTCCCTCGCCTCGCCTCCCTTTACCTCGCCTCGACTCCCTTTCCCTCGCCTCGCTTTCCCTCGCCTCGCCTCCCTTTCCCTCGCCTCACATCACTTTCCATCGCCTCGCCTCCCTTTCCCTCGCCTCACATCACTTTCCCTCGCCTCGCTTTCCCTCGCCTCGCTTTCCCTCGCCTCGCTTTCCCTCGTCTCGCCTTCCCTCGCCTCGCCTCGCCTTCCCTCGCCTCACATCGCTTTCCCTCGCCTCGCCTCTCTTTCCCTCGCCTCGCCTCTCTTCCCTCGCATCGCCTCGCTTTCCCTCGCCCCGCCTCGCTTTCCCTCGCCTCGCTTTCCCTGGCCTCGCTTTCCCTCGCCTCGCCTCGCTTTCCCTCGCCTCGCTTTCCCTCGCCTCGCCTCGCTTTTCCTCGCCTCGCTTTCTCTCGCCTCGCCTCGCCTTCCCTAGCGTCGCCTCGCTTTCCCTCGCCTCGCCTCGCTTTCCCTTGTCTCGCTTTCCCTCGCCTCGCCTCGCTTTCCCTCGCCTCGCCTCGCTTTCCCTCGCCTCGCTTTCCCTCGCCTCGCTTTCCCTCGCCTCGCCTCTCTTTCCCTCGCCTCGCCTCCCTTTCCTCGCCTCGCCTCGCTTTCCCTCGCCTCGCCTCGCTTTCCCTCACCTCGCCTTCCCTTGCCTCGCTTTCCCTCACCTCGCTTTCCCTCGTTTCGCCTCGCCTCGCTTTCCCTCGCCTCGCCTCGCTTTCCCCCGCCTCGCTTTGCCTCGCTTTGCCTCGACTCGCTTTCCCTCGCCTTCCCTCGCCTCGCTTTCCATCACCTCGCTTTCCCTCGCCTCGCCTCGCTTACCCTCGCCTCTCCTCGCTTTCCCTCGCCTCGCTTTCCCTCGCTTTCCCTCGCCTCGCTTTCCCTCGCCTCGCCTCGGTTTCCCTTGCCTCGCCTCCCTTTACCTCGCCTCGCCTCGCTTTCCCTCGCCTCGCTTTCCCTCGCCTCGCTTTCCCTCGCCTCGCTTTCCCTCGCCTCGCCTCGCCTTCCCTCGCCTCACATCGCTTTCCCTCCCCTCGACTCGCTTTCCCGCGCCTCGCTTTCCCTCGCCTTCCCTCGCCTCGCTTTCAATCACCTCGCTTTCCCTCGCTTTTCTCGCCTCGCTTACCCTCGCCTCGCCTCCCTTTCCCTTGCCTCGCCTTCCCTCGCCTCGCCTTCCCTCGCCTCGCCTTCCCTCGCCTCGCCTTCCCTCGCCTCGCCTCGCTTTCCCTCGCCTCGCCTCGCTTTCCCTCGCCTCGCTTTCCCTCGCCTCGACTCGCTTTCCCCCGCCTCGCTTTGCCTCGCCTTCCCTCGCCTCGCTTTCCCTCGCGTCGCCTCGCTTTCCCTTGCCTCGCCTCGCTTTCCCTCACCTCGCATTCCCTTGCCTCGCTTTCCCTCGCCTCGCCTCGCCTTCCCTAGCCTCACATCGCTTTCCCTCGCCTCGCCTCTCTTTCCCTCGCCTCGCCTCCCTTTCTTCGCATCGCCTCGCTTTCCCTCGCCCCGCCTCGCTTTCCCTCGCCTCGCTTTCCCTGGCCTCGCTTTCCCTCGCCTCGCCTCGCTTTCCCTCGCCTCGCTTTCCCTCGCCTCGCCTCGCTTTTCCTCGCCTCGCTTTCTCTCGCCTCGCCTCGCCTTCCCTAGCGTCGCCTCGCTTTCCCTCCCCTCGCCTCGCTTTCCCTTGTCTCGCTTTCCCTCGCCTCGCCTCGCTTTCCCTCGCCTCGCCTCGCTTTCCCTCGCCTCGCTTTCCCTCGCCTCGCTTTCCCTCGCCTCGCCTCTCTTTCCCTCGCCTCGCCTCCCTTTCCTCGCCTCGCCTCGCTTTCCCTCGCCTCGCCTCGCTTTCCCCCGCCTCGCTTTGCCTCGCTTTGCCTCGACTCGCTTTCCCTCGCCTTCCCTCGCCTCGCTTTCCATCACCTCGCTTTCCCTCGCCTCGCCTCGCTTACCCTCGCCTCTCCTCGCTTTCCCTCGCCTCGCTTTCCCTCGCTTTCCCTCGCCTCGCTTTCCCTCGCCTCGCCTCGGTTTCCCTTGCCTCGCCTCCCTTTACCTCGCCTCGCCTCGCTTTCCCTCGCCTCGCTTTCCCTCGCCTCGCTTTCCCTCGCCTCGCTTTCCCTCGCCTCGCCTCGCCTTCCCTCGCCTCACATCGCTTTCCCTCCCCTCGACTCGCTTTCCCGCGCCTCGCTTTCCCTCGCCTTCCCTCGCCTCGCTTTCAATCACCTCGCTTTCCCTCGCTTTTCTCGCCTCGCTTACCCTCGCCTCGCCTCCCTTTCCCTTGCCTCGCCTTCCCTCGCCTCGCCTTCCCTCGCCTCGCCTTCCCTCGCCTCGCCTTCCCTCGCCTCGCCTCGCTTTCCCTCGCCTCGCCTCGCTTTCCCTCGCCTCGCTTTCCCTCGCCTCGACTCGCTTTCCCCCGCCTCGCTTTGCCTCGCCTTCCCTCGCCTCGCTTTCCCTCGCGTCGCCTCGCTTTCCCTTGCCTCGCCTCGCTTTCCCTCACCTCGCATTCCCTTGCCTCGCTTTCCCTCACCTCGCTTTCCCTCGTTTCGCCTCGCCTCGCTTTCCCTCGCCTCGCCTCGCTTTCCAACGCCTCGCATTGCCTCGCTTTGCCTCGACTCGCTTTCCCTCGCCTTCCCTCGCCTCGCTTTCCATCACCTCGCTTTCCCTCGCCTCGCCTCGCTTACCCTCGCCTCTCCTCGCTTTCCCTCGCCTCGCTTTCCCTCGCTTTCCCTCGCCTCGCTTTCCCTCGCCTCGCTTTCCCTCGCCTCGCCTCCCTTTCCCTCGCCTCCCTTTCCCTCGCCTCGCCTACCTTTCCCTCGCCTCACCTCGCATTCCCTCGCCTCGCCTTCCCTCGCCTCGCTTTCCCTCGCCTCGCTTTCCCTAGCCTCGCCTCGCTTTCCCTCGCCTCGCCTCGCCTTCCCTCGCCTCGCCTCGCCTTCCCTCGCCTCGCCTCGCCTGGCTTTCCCTTGCCTCGCCTCGCTTTCCCTCGCCTCGCCTCCCTTCGCTTTCTCTCGCCTCGCCTCGCTTCGCTTTCCCTCACCTCGCATCGCTTTCCCTCGCCTCGCCTCGCTTTCTCTCGCCTCTCCTCGCTTTCCCTCTACTCGCCTCTTTCCCCTGCCTCGCCTCGCTTTCCCTTGCCTCGCCTTCCCTCGCCTCGCCTTCCCTCTCCTCGCCTTCCCTCGCCTCGCTTTCCCTCGCCTTGCCTCGCTTACCCTCATCTCGCCTTCCCTCGCCTCGCTTTCCCTCGCCTCGCATCCCTTCGCTTTCTCTCGCCTCGCCTCGCTTCGCTTTCCCTCGCCTCGCATCGCTTTCCCTCGCCTCGCCTCGCTTTCTCTCGCCTCTCCTCGCTTTCCCTCTACTCGCCTCTTTCCCCTGCCTCGCCTCGCTTTCCCTTGCCTCGCCTTCCCTCGCCTCGCCTTCCCTCTCCTCGCCTTCCCTCGCCTCGCTTTCCCTCGCCTTGCCTCGCTTACCCTCTCCTCGCCTTCCCTCGCCTCGCCTCGCTTTCCCTCGCCTCGCCTCTCTTTCCCTCGCCTCGCCTCCCTTTCCTCGCATCGCCTCGCTTTCCCTCGCCTCGCCTCGCTTTCACTTGCCTCGCTTTCCCTCGCCTCGCCTCGCTTTCCCTCGCCTCGCTTTCCGTCGCATCGCCACGCTTTTCCTCGCCTCGCTTTTCCTCGCCTCGCCTCGCTTTCCCTCGCCTCGCCTCGCCTTCCCTCGCCTCGCTTTCCCTCGCCTCGCTTTCCCTCGCCTCGCCTCGCTTTCCCTCGCCTCGCCTCGCTTTCCCTCGCCTCGCCTCGCCTTCCATCGCCTCGCCTCGCCTGGCTTTCCCTTGCCTCGCCTCGCTTTCCCTCGCCTCGCCTCGCTTCGCTTTCCCCCGCCTCGCTTTGCCTCGCTTTGCCTCGACTCGCTTTCCCTCGCCTTCCCTCGCCTCGCTTTCCATCACCTCGCTTTCCCTCGCCTCGACTCGCTTACCCTCGCCTCTCCTCGCTTTCCCTCGACTCGCTTTCCATCGCTTTCCCTCGCCTCGCTTTCCCTCGGCTCGCCTCGGTTTCCCTTGCCTCGCCTCCCTTTCCCTCGCCTCGCCGCCCTTTCCCTCGCCTCGCTTTCCCTCGCCTCGCCTCCCTTTCCCTCGCCTCACATCACTTTCCATCGCCTCCCCTCCCTTTCCCTCGCCTCACATCACTTTCCCTCGCCTCGCTTTCCCTCGCCTCGCTTTCCCTCGCCTCGCTTTCCCTCGCCTCGCTTTCCCTCGCCTCGCCTCGCCTTCCCTCGCCTCACATCGCTTTCCCTCGCCTCGCTTTCCCTCACCTCCCTCGCTTTCCCTTGCCTCGCCTTCCCTCGCCTCGCCTTCCGTCGCCTCGCTTTCCCTCGACTCGCTTTCCCTCGCCTCCCTTTCCCTCGCCTCGCCTCCCTTTCCCTCGCCTCACCTCGCCTTCCCTCGCCTCGCCTTCCCTCGCCTCGCCTTCCCTCTCCTCGCCTTCCCTCGCCTCGCTTTCCCTCGCCTTGCCTCGCTTACCCTCATCTCGCCTTCCCTCGCCTCGCTTTCCCTCGCCTCGCCTTCCCTCGCCTCGCCTCGCCTCGCCTCGCCTCGCTTTCCCTCGCCTCCCCTCTCCTCGCCTTCCCTCGCCTCGCCTCGCTTTCCCTCACCTCGCCTCGCTTTCCCTCGCCTTCCCTCGCCTCGCTTTCCCTCGCCTCGCCTCGCTTTCCCCCGCCTCGCTTTGCCTCGCTTTGCCTCGACTCGCTTTCCCTCGCCTTCCCTCGCCTCGCTTTCCATCACCTCGCTTTCCCTCGCCTCGCCTCGCTTACCCTCGCCTCTCCTCGCTTTCCCTCGCCTCGCTTTCCCTCGCTTTCCCTCGCCTCGCTTTCCCTCGCCTCGCTTTCCCTCGCCTCGCCTCGGTTTCCCTCGCCTCGCCTCCCTTTACCTCGCCTCGACTCCCTTTCCCTCGCCTCGCTTTCCCTCGCCTCGCCTCCCTTTCCCTCGCCTCACATCACTTTCCATCGCCTCGCCTCCCTTTCCCTCGCCTCACATCACTTTCCCTCGCCTCGCTTTCCCTCGCCTCGCTTTCCCTCGCCTCGCTTTCCCTCGCCTCGCTTTCCCTCGCCTCGCCTCGCCTTCCCTAGCCTCACATCGCTTTCCCTCGCCTCGCCTCTCTTTCCCTCGCCTCGCCTCCCTTTCTTCGCATCGCCTCGCTTTCCCTCGCCCCGCCTCGCTTTCCCTCGCCTCGCTTTCCCTGGCCTCGCTTTCCCTCGCCTCGCCTCGCTTTCCCTCGCCTCGCTTTCCCTCGCCTCGCCTCGCTTTTCCTCGCCTCGCTTTCTCTCGCCTCGCCTCGCCTTCCCTAGCGTCGCCTCGCTTTCCCTCCCCTCGCCTCGCTTTCCCTTGTCTCGCTTTCCCTCGCCTCGCCTCGCTTTCCCTCGCCTCGCCTCGCTTTCCCTCGCCTCGCTTTCCCTCGCCTCGCTTTCCCTCGCCTCGCCTCTCTTTCCCTCGCCTCGCCTCCCTTTCCTCGCCTCGCCTCGCTTTCCCTCGCCTCGCCTCGCTTTCCCTCACCTCGCCTTCCCTTGCCTCGCTTTCCCTCACCTCGCTTTCCCTCGTTTCGCCTCGCCTCGCTTTCCCTCGCCTCGCCTCGCTTTCCCCCGCCTCGCTTTGCCTCGCTTTGCCTCGACTCGCTTTCCCTCGCCTTCCCTCGCCTCGCTTTCCATCACCTCGCTTTCCCTCGCCTCGCCTCGCTTACCCTCGCCTCTCCTCGCTTTCCCTCGCCTCGCTTTCCCTCGCTTTCCCTCGCCTCGCTTTCCCTCGCCTCGCCTCGGTTTCCCTTGCCTCGCCTCCCTTTACCTCGCCTCGCCTCGCTTTCCCTCGCCTCGCTTTCCCTCGCCTCGCTTTCCCTCGCCTCGCTTTCCCTCGCCTCGCCTCGCCTTCCCTCGCCTCACATCGCTTTCCCTCCCCTCGACTCGCTTTCCCGCGCCTCGCTTTCCCTCGCCTTCCCTCGCCTCGCTTTCAATCACCTCGCTTTCCCTCGCTTTTCTCGCCTCGCTTACCCTCGCCTCGCCTCCCTTTCCCTTGCCTCGCCTTCCCTCGCCTCGCCTTCCCTCGCCTCGCCTTCCCTCGCCTCGCCTTCCCTCGCCTCGCCTCGCTTTCCCTCGCCTCGCCTCGCTTTCCCTCGCCTCGCTTTCCCTCGCCTCGACTCGCTTTCCCCCGCCTCGCTTTGCCTCGCCTTCCCTCGCCTCGCTTTCCCTCGCGTCGCCTCGCTTTCCCTTGCCTCGCCTCGCTTTCCCTCACCTCGCATTCCCTTGCCTCGCTTTCCCTCACCTCGCTTTCCCTCGTTTCGCCTCGCCTCGCTTTCCCTCGCCTCGCCTCGCTTTCCAACGCCTCGCATTGCCTCGCTTTGCCTCGACTCGCTTTCCCTCGCCTTCCCTCGCCTCGCTTTCCATCACCTCGCTTTCCCTCGCCTCGCCTCGCTTACCCTCGCCTCTCCTCGCTTTCCCTCGCCTCGCTTTCCCTCGCTTTCCCTCGCCTCGCTTTCCCTCGCCTCGCTTTCCCTCGCCTCGCCTCCCTTTCCCTCGCCTCCCTTTCCCTCGCCTCGCCTACCTTTCCCTCGCCTCACCTCGCATTCCCTCGCCTCGCCTTCCCTCGCCTCGCTTTCCCTCGCCTCGCTTTCCCTAGCCTCGCCTCGCTTTCCCTCGCCTCGCCTCGCCTTCCCTCGCCTCGCCTCGCCTTCCCTCGCCTCGCCTCGCCTGGCTTTCCCTTGCCTCGCCTCGCTTTCCCTCGCCTCGCCTCCCTTCGCTTTCTCTCGCCTCGCCTCGCTTCGCTTTCCCTCGCCTCGCATCGCTTTCCCTCGCCTCGCCTCGCTTTCTCTCGCCTCTCCTCGCTTTCCCTCTACTCGCCTCTTTCCCCTGCCTCGCCTCGCTTTCCCTTGCCTCGCCTTCCCTCGCCTCGCCTTCCCTCTCCTCGCCTTCCCTCGCCTCGCTTTCCCTCGCCTTGCCTCGCTTACCCTCATCTCGCCTTCCCTCGCCTCGCTTTCCCTCGTCTCGCCTTCCCTCGCCTCGCCTCGCCTCGCTTTCCCTCGCCTCCCCTCTCCTCGCCTTCCCTCGCCTCGCCTCGCTTTCCCTCGCCTCGCCTCTCTTTCCCTCGCCTCGCCTCCCTTTCCTCGCATCGCCTCGCTTTCCCTCGCATCGCCTCGCTTTCACTTGCCTCGCTTTCCCTCGCCTCGCCTCGCTTTCCCTCGCCTCGCTTTCCGTCGCATCGCCACGCTTTTCCTCGCCTCGCTTTTCCTCGCCTCGCCTCGCTTTCCCTCGCCTCGCCTCGCCTTCCCTCGCCTCGCTTTCCCTCGCCTCGCTTTCCCTCGCCTCGCTTTCCCTCGCCTCACATCGCTTTCCCTCCCCTCGACTCGCTTTACCCCGCCTCGCTTTGCCTCGCCTTCCCTCGCCTCGCCTTCCCTCGCCTCGCTTTCCCTCGCCTCGCCTCGCTTTCCCTCGCCTCGCCTCGCTTTCCCTCGCCTCGCCTCGCCTTCCATCGCCTCGCCTCGCCTGGCTTTCCCTTGCCTCGCCTCGCTTTCCCTCGCCTCGCCTCGCTTCGCTTTCCCCCGCCTCGCTTTGCCTCGCTTTGCCTCGACTCGCTTTCCCTCGCCTTCCCTCGCCTCGCTTTCCATGACCTCGCTTTCCCTCGCCTCGACTCGCTTACCCTCGCCTCTCCTCGCTTTCCCTCGCCTCGCTTTCCCTCGCTTTCCCTCGCCTCGCTTTCCCTCGGCTCGCCTCGGTTTCCCTTGCCTCGCCTCCCTTTCCCTCGCCTCGCCGCCCTTTCCCTCGCCTCGCTTTCCCTCGCCTCGCCTCCCTTTCCCTCGCCTCACATCACTTTCCATCGCCTCCCCTCCCTTTCCCTCGCCTCACATCACTTTCCCTCGCCTCGCTTTCCCTCGCCTCGCTTTCCCTCGCCTCGCTTTCCCTCGCCTCGCTTTCCCTCGCCTCGCCTCGCCTTCCCTCGCCTCACATCGCTTTCCCTCGCCTCGCTTTCCCTCACCTCCCTCGCTTTCCCTTGCCTCGCCTTCCCTCACCTCGCCTTCCGTCGCCTCGCTTTCCCTCGACTCGCTTTCCCTCGCCTCCCTTTCCCTCGCCTCGCCTCCCTTTCCCTCGCCTCACCTCGCCTTCCCTCGCCTCGCCTTCCCTCGCCTCGCCTTCCCTCTCCTCGCCTTCCCTCGCCTCGCTTTCCCTCGCCTTGCCTCGCTTACCCTCATCTCGCCTTCCCTCGCCTCGCTTTCCCTCGCCTCGCCTTCCCTCGCCTCGCCTCGCCTCGCCTCGCCTCGCTTTCCCTCGCCTCCCCTCTCCTCGCCTTCCCTCGCCTCGCCTCGCTTTCCCTCGCCTCGCCTCGCTTTCCCTCGCCTTCCCTCGCCTCGCTTTCCCTCGCCTCGCCTCGCTTTCCCTCACCTCGCTTTCCCTCGTTTCGCCTCGCCTCGCTTTCCCTCGCCTCTCCTCGCTTTCCCCCGCCTCGCTTTGCCTCGCCTTCCCTCGCCTCGCTTTCCATCACCTCGCTTTCCCTCGCCTCGCCTCCCTTTCCCTCGCCTCGCTTTCCCTCGCCTCGCTTTCCCTCGCCTCGCCTCGCCTTCCCTCGCCTCACATCGCTTTCCCTCCCCTCGACTCGCTTTCCCGCGCCTCGCTTTCCCTCGCCTTCCCTCGCCTCGCTTTCAATCACCTCGCTTTCCCTCGCTTTTCTCGCCTCGCTTACCCTCGCCTCGCCTCCCTTTCCCTTGCCTCGCCTTCCCTCGCCTCGCCTTCCCTCGCCTCGCCTTCCCTCGCCTCGCTTTCCCTCGCCTCGCCTCGCTTTCCCTCGCCTCGCCTCGCTTTCCCTCGCCTCGCTTTCCCTCGCCTCGACTCGCTTTCCCCCGCCTCGCTTTGCCTCGCCTTCCCTCGCCTCGCTTTCCCTCGCGTCGCCTCGCTTTCCCTTGCCTCGCCTCGCTTTCCCTCACCTCGCATTCCCTTGCCTCGCTTTCCCTCACCTCGCTTTCCCTCGTTTCGCCTCGCCTCGCTTTCCCTCGCCTCGCCTCGCTTTCCAACGCCTCGCATTGCCTCGCTTTGCCTCGACTCGCTTTCCCTCGCCTTCCCTCGCCTCGCTTTCCATCACCTCGCTTTCCCTCGCCTCGCCTCGCTTACCCTCGCCTCTCCTCGCTTTCCCTCGCCTCGCTTTCCTTCGCTTTCCCTCGCCTCGCTTTCCCTCGCCTCGCTTTCCCTCGCCTCGCCTCCCTTTCCCTCGCCTCCCTTTCCCTCGCCTCGCCTACCTTTCCCTCGCCTCACCTCGCATTCCCTCGCCTCGCCTTCCCTCGCCTCGCTTTCCCTCGCCTCGCTTTCCCTAGCCTCGCCTCGCTTTCCCTCGCCTCGCCTCGCCTTCCCTCGCCTCGCCTCGCCTTCCCTCGCCTCGCCTCGCCTGGCTTTCCCTTGCCTCGCCTCGCTTTCCCTCCCCTCGCCTCCCTTCGCTTTCTCTCGCCTCGCCTCGCTTCGCTTTCCCTCGCCTCGCATCGCTTCTCCTCGCCTCGCCTCGCTTTCTCTCGCCTCTCCTCGCTTTCCCTCTACTCGCCTCTTTCCCCTGCCTCGCCTCGCTTTCCCTTGCCTCGCCTTCCCTCGCCTCGCCTTCCCTCTCCTCGCCTTCCCTCGCCTCGCTTTCCCTCGCCTTGCCTCGCTTACCCTCATCTCGCCTTCCCTCGCCTCGCTTTCCCTCGTCTCGCCTTCCCTCGCCTCGCCTCGCCTCGCTTTCCCTCGCCTCCCCTCTCCTCGCCTTCCCTCGCCTCGCCTCGCTTTCCCTCGCCTCGCCTCTCTTTCCCTCGCCTCGCCTCCCTTTCCTCGCATCGCCTCGCTTTCCCTCGCCTCGCCTCGCTTTCACTTCCCTCGCTTTCCCTCGCCTCGCTTTCCGTCGCATCGCCACGCTTTTCCTCGCCTCGCTTTTCCTCGCCTCGCCTCGCTTTCCCTCGCCTCGCCTCGCCTTCCCTCGCCTCGCTTTCCCTCGCCTCGCTTTCCCTCGCCTCGCTTTCCCTCGCCTCACATCGCTTTCCCTCCCCTCGACTCGCTTTACCCCGCCTCGCTTTGCCTCGCCTTCCCTCGCCTCGCCTTCCCTCGCCTCGCTTTCCCTCGCCTCGCCTCGCTTTCCCTCGCCTCGCCTCGCTTTCCCTCGCCTCGCCTTCCATCGCCTCGCCTCGCCTGGCTTTCCCTTGCCTCGCCTCGCTTTCCCTCGCCTCGCCTCGCTTCGCTTTCCCCCGCCTCGCTTTGCCTCGCTTTGCCTCGACTCGCTTTCCCTCGCCTTCCCTCGCCTCGCTTTCCATGACCTCGCTTACCCTCGCCTCTCCTCGCTTTCCCTCGCCTCGCTTTCCCTCGCTTTCCCTCGCCTCGCTTTCCCTCGGCTCGCCTCGGTTTCCCTTGCCTCGCCTCCCTTTCCCTCGCCTCGCCGCCCTTTCCCTCGCCTCGCTTTCCCTCGCCTCACATCACTTTCCATCGCCTCCCCTCCCTTTCCCTCGCCTCACATCACTTTCCCTCGCCTCGCTTTCCCTCGCCTCGCTTTCCCTCGCCTCGCTTTCCCTCGCCTCGCTTTCCCTCGCCTCGCCTCGCCTTCCCTCGCCTCACATCGCTTTCCCTCGCCTCGCTTTCCCTCACCTCCCTCGCTTTCCCTTGCCTCGCCTTCGCTCGCCTCGCCTTCCGTCGCCTCGCTTTCCCTCGACTCGCTTTCCCTCGCCTCCCTTTCCCTCGCCTCGCCTCCCTTTCCCTCGCCTCACCTCGCCTTCCCTCGCCTCGCCTTCCCGCGCCTCGCCTACCCTCGCCTCGCTTTCCCTCGCCTCCCCTCGCTTTCCCTCGCCTCGCCTCGCCTTCCCTCGCCTCGCCTCGCCTTCCCTCGCCTCGCCTCGCTTCGCTTTCCCTCGCCTCGCATCGCTTTCCCTCGCCTCGCCTCGCTTTCTCTCGCCTCTCCTCGCTTTCCCTCTACTCGCCCCTCTTTCCCCTACCTCGCCTCGCTTTCCCTTCCCTCGCCTTCCCTCGCCTCGCCTTCCCTCTCCTCGCCTTCCCTCGCCTCGCTTTCCCTCGCCTTGCCTCGCTTACCCTCATCTCGCCTTCCCTCGCCTCGCTTTCCCTCGCCTCGCCTTCCCTCGCCTCGCCTCGCCTCGCCTCGCCTCGCTTTCCCTCGCCTCCCCTCTCCTCGCCTTCCCTCGCCTCGCCTCGCTTTCCCTCACCTCGCCTCGCTTTCCCTCGCCTCGCCTCGCTTTCCCTCGCCTCGCTTTCCCTGGCCTCGCTTTCCCTCGCCTCGCCTCGCTTTCCCTCGCCTCGCTTTCCCTCGCCTCGCCTCGCTTTTCCTCGCCTCGCTTTCTCTCGCCTCGCCTCGCTTTCCCTCGCCTCGCTTTCCCTCGCCTCGCCTCGCCTTCCCTCGCCTCGCTTTCCCTCGCCTCGCCTCTCTTTCCCTCGCCTCGCCTCTCTTTCCCTCGCCTCACTTTCCCTCGCCTCGCCTCGCATCGGTTTCCCCTGCGTCGCCTTCCCTCGCCTCGACTCGCTTTCCCCCGCCTCGCTTTGCCTCGCCTTCCCTCGCCTCGCTTTCCCTCTCCTCGCCTCGCTTTCCCTCGCCTCGCCTCGCTTTCCCTTGACTCGCTTTCCCTCGCCTCGCCTCGCTTTCCCTCGCCTCGCCTCGCTTTCCCTCGCCTCGCCTCGCTTTCCCTCGCCTCGCTTTCCCTCGCCTCGCCTTCCCTCGCCTCGCCTCACATCGCTTTCCCTCGCCTCGCCTTCCCTTGCCTCGCTTTCCCTCACCTCGCTTTCTCTCGTTTCGCCTCGCCTCAGAATCCGTCGCCTCGCCTCGCTTTCCCCCGCCCCTCTTTGCCTCGCTTTGCCTCGCCTCGCTTTCCCCCGCCTTCCCTCGCCTCGTTTTCCATCAACTCGCCTTCCCTCGCCTCGCCTCGCTTACCCTCGTCTCGCCTCGCTTTCCCTCGCCTCGCTTTCCCTCGCTTTCCCTCGCCTCGCTTTCCCTCGCCTCGCCTCGGTTTCCCTCGCCTCGCCTCGGTTTCCCTCGCCTCGCCTCCCTTTCCCTCGCCTCACATCACTTTCCCTCGCCTCGCTTTCCCTCGCCTCGCCTTCCCTCGCCTCGCCTTCCCTCGCCTCGCCTTCCCTCGCCTCGCGTCCATTTCCCTCATCTCGCCTCCCTTTCCCTCGCCTCACATCGCTTTCCCTCCCCTCGCTTTCCCTCACCTCCCGCGCTTTCCCTCGCCTCGCCTTCCCTCGCCTCGCCTTCCCTCGCCTCGCCTTCCCTCGCCTCGCTTTCCCTCGCCTCGCCTCGCTTTCCCTCGCCTCGCCTCGCCTTCCCTCGCCTCGCCTCGCCATCCCTCGCCTCTCCTCGCCTGGCTTTCCCTTGCCTCGCGTCGCCTCGCCTCGCCTCGCCTCGCCTCGCTTGCTTTCCCTCGCCTCCCCTCGCCTCCCTTTCCTCGCCTCGCCTCGCTTTCCCTCGCCTCGCCTCTCTTTCCCTCGCCTCGCCTCGCTTTCCCTCGCCTGGCCTCGCTTTCCCTCGCCTCGCCTCTCTTTCCCTCGCCTCGCCTCCCTTTCCTCGCCTCGCCTCGCTTTCCCTCGCCTCGACTCGCTTTCTCTCGCCTCCCCTCCCTTTCCTTCCCTCGCCTCGCTTTCCCTTGCCTCGCTTTCTCTCGCCTCGCCTCCCTTTCCTCGCCTCGCCTCGCTTTCCCTCGCCTCGCTTTCCCTCGCCTCGCCTCGCCTCGGTTTCCCCTGCGTCGCCTTCCATCGCCTCGCCTCGCTTTCCCTCGCCTCGCCTCTGTTTCCCTCGCCTCGCCTCCCTTTCCTCGCCTCGCCTCGCTTTCCCTCGCCTCGACTCGCTTTCTCTCGCCTCCCCTCCCTTTCCTTGCCTCGCCTCGCTTTCCCTTGCCTCGCTTTCTCTCGCCTCGCCTCCCTTTCCTCGCCTCGCCTCGCTTTCCCTCGCCTCGCTTTCCCTCGCCTCGCCTCGCCTCGGTTTCCCCTGCGTCGCCTTCCATCGCCTCGCCTCGCTTTCCCTCGCCTCGCCTCGCTTTCCCTCGCCTCGCTTTCCCTCGCCTCGCTTTCCCTCGCCTCGCCTCGCCTTCCCTCGCCTCACATCGCTTTCCCTCCCCTCGACTCGCTTTCCCCCACCTCGCTTTGCCTCGCCTTCCCTCGCCTCGCTTTCCCTCCCCTTCCCTCGCCTCGCTTTCCCTCGCCTCGCCTCGCTTTCCCTCGCCTCGCCTCGCTTTCCCTCGCCTCGACTCGCTTTCCCTCGCCTCGACTCGCCTTCCCTCGCCTCGCCTTCCCTCGCCTCGCCTCACATCGCTTTCCCTCGCCTCGCCTTCCCTTGCCTCGCTTTCCCTCACCTCGCTTTCTCTCGTTTCGCCTCGCCTCAGAATCCGTCGACTCGCCTCGCTTTCCACCGCCTCTCTTTGCCTCGCTTTGCCTCGCCTCGCTTTCCCCCGCCTTCCCTCGCCTCGTTTTCCATCAACTCGCTTTCCCTCGCCTCGCCTCGCTTACCCTCGCCTCGCCTCGCTTTCCCTCGCCTCGCTTTCCCTCGCTTTCCCTCGCCTCGCTTTCCCTCGCCTCGCCTCGGTTTCCCTCGCCTCGCCTCGCTTTACCTCGCCTCGCTTTCCCTCGCTTTCCCTCGCCTCGCTTTCCCTCGCCTCACAACACTTTCCCTCGCCTCGCTTTCCTTCGCCTCGCTTTCCCTCGCCTCGCCTTCCCTCGCCTCGCTTTCCCACGCCTCGCCTTCCCTCGCCTCGCCTTCCCTCGCCTCGCCTTCCCTCGCCTCGCCTCCATTTCCCTCATCTCGCCTCCATTTCCCTCGCCTCACATCGCTTTCCCTCGCCTCGCTTTCCCTCACCTCCCGCGCTTTCCCTTGCCTCGCCTTCCCTCGCCTCCCCTTCCCTCGCCTCGCCTTCCCTCGCCTCGCTTTCCCTCGCCGCGCCTCGCTTTCCCTCGCCTCACATCGATTTCCCTCGCCTCGCCTCGCTTTCCCTCGCCTCGCTTTCCCTCGCCTGGCTTTCCCTCGCCTCGCCTCCCCTTCCCTCGCCTCGCCTTCCCTCGCCTCGCCTCACATCGCTTTCCCTCGCTTCGACTCGCTTTCCCCCGCCTCGCTTTGCCTCGCCTTCCCTCGCCTCGCTTTCCCTCGCCTTCCCTCGCCTCGCTTTCCCTCGCCTCGCCTCGCTTTCCCTCACCTCGCTTTCCCTCGTTTCGCCTCGCCTCGCTTTCCCTCGCCTCTCCTCGCTTTCCCCCGCCTCGCTTTGCCTCGCCTTCCCTCGCCTCGCTTTCCATCACCTCGCTTTCCCTCGCCTCGCCTCCCTTTCCCTCGCCTCGCTTTCCCTCGCCTCGCCTCTCTTTCCCTCGCCTCGCCTCTCTTTCCCTCGCCTCACTTTCCCTCGCCTCGCCTCGCATCGGTTTCCCCTGCGTCGCCTTCCCTCGCCTCGACTCGCTTTCCCCCGCCTCGCTTTCCCTCGCCTTCCCTCGCCTCGCTTTCCCTCTCCTCGCCTCGCTTTCCCTCGCCTCGCCTCGCTTTCCCTTGACTCGCTTTCCCTCGCCTCGCCTCGCTTTCCCTCGCCTCGCCTCGCTTTCCCTCGCCTCGCCTCGCTTTCCCTCGCCTCGCCTTCCCTCGCCTCGCCTCACATCGCTTTCCCTCGCCTCGCCTTCCCTTGCCTCGCTTTCCCTCACCTCGCTTTCTCTCGTTTCGCCTCGCCTCAGAATCCGTCGCCTCGCCTCGCTTTCCCCCGCCTCTCTTTGCCTCGCTTTGCCTCGCCTCGCTTTCCCCCGCCTTCCCTCGCCTCGTTTTCCATCAACTCGCCTTCCCTCGCCTCGCCTCGCTTACCCTCGCCTCGCCTCGCTTTCCCTCGCCTCGCTTTCCCTCGCTTTCCCTCGCCTCGCTTTCCCTCGCCTCGCCTCGGTTTCCCTCGCCTCGCCTCGGTTTCCCTCGCCTCGCCTCCCTTTCCCTCGCCTCACATCACTTTCCCTCGCCTCGCTTTCCCTCGCCTCGCCTTCCCTCGCCTCGCCTTCCCTCGCATCGACTTCCCTCGCCTCGCCTTCCCTCGCCTCGCCTCCATTTCCCTCATCTCGCCTCCCTTTCCCTCGCTTCACATCGCTTTCCCTCCCCTCGCTTTCCCTCACCTCCCGCGCTTTCCCTCGCCTCGCCTTCCCTCGCCTCGCCTTCCCTCGCCTCGCCTTCCCTCGCCTCGCTTTCCCTCGCCTCGCCTCGCTTTCCCTCGCCTCGCCTCGCCTTCCCTCGCCTCGCCTCGCCATCCCTCGCCTCGCCTCGCCTGGCTTTCCCTTGCTTCGCCTCGCCTCGCCTCGCCTCGCCTCGCTTGCTTTCCCTCGCCTCCCCTCGCCTCCCTTTCCTCGCCTCGCCTCGCTTTCCCTCGCCTCGCCTCTCTTTCCCTCGCCTCGCCTCGCTTTCCCTCGCCTCGCCTCGCTTTCCCTCGCCTCGCCTCTCTTTCCCTCGCCTCGCCTCCCTTTCCTCGCCTCGCCTCGCTTTCCCTCGCCTCGACTCGCTTTCTCTCGCCTCCCCTCCCTTTCCTTCCCTCGCCTCGCTTTCCCTTGCCTCGCTTTCTCTCGCCTCGCCTCCCTTTCCTCGCCTCGCCTCGCTTTCCCTTGCCTCGCTTTCCCTCGCCTCGCCTCGCTTTCCCTCGCCTCGCCTCGCTTTCCCTCGCCTCGCTTTCCCTCGCCTCGGTTTCCCTCGCCTCGCTTTCCCTCGCCTCGACTCTCTTTCCCTCGCCTCGCCTCCCTTTCCTCGCCTCGCCTCGCTTTCCCTCGCCTCGCCTCGCTTTCCCTCGCCTCGCCTCGCCTTCCCTAGCCTCCCCTCGCTTTCCCTCGCCTCGCCTCGATTTCCCTTGCCTCGCTTTCCCTCGCCTCGCCTCGCTTTCCCTCGCCTCGCCTCGCTTTCCTTTGCCTCGCTTTCCCTCCCCTCGACTCGCTTTCCCCCGCGTCGCTTTGCCTCGCCTTCCCTCGCCTCGCTTTCCCTCGCCTTCCCTCGCCTCGCTTTCCCTCGCCTCGCCTCGCTTTCCCTCACCTCGCTTTCCCTCGTTTCGCCTCGCCTCGCTTTCCCTCGCCTCTCCTCGCTTTCCCCCGCCTCGCTTTGCCTCGCCTTCCCTCGCCTCGCTTTCCATCACCTCGCTTTCCCTCGCCTCGCCTCCCTTTCCCTCGCCTCGCTTTCCCTCGCCTCGCCTCTCTTTCCCTCGCCTCGCCTCTCTTTCCCTCGCCTCACTTTCCCTCGCCTCGCCTCGCATCGGTTTCCCCTGCGTCGCCTTCCCTCGCCTCGACTCGCTTTCCCCCGCCTCGCTTTGCCTCGCCTTCCCTCGCCTCGCTTTCCCTCTCCTCGCCTCGCTTTCCCTCGCCTCGCCTCGCTTTCCCTTGACTCGCTTTCCATCGCCTCGCCTCGCTTTCCCTCGCCTCGCCTCGCTTTCCCTCGCCTCGCCTCGCTTTCCCTCGCCTCGCTTTCCCTCGCCTCGCCTTCCCTCGCCTCGCCTCACATCGCTTTCCCTCGCCTCGCCTTCCCTTGCCTCGCTTTCCCTCACCTCGCTTTCTCTCGTTTCGCCTCGCCTCAGAATCCGTCGACTCGCCTCGCTTTCCACCGCCTCTCTTTGCCTCGCTTTGCCTCGCCTCGCTTTCCCCCGCCTTCCCTCGCCTCGTTTTCCATCAACTCGCCTTCCCTCGCCTCGCCTCGCTTACCCTCGCCTCTCCTCGCTTTCCCTCGCCTCGCTTTCCCTCGCTTTCCCTCGCCTCGCTTTCCCTCGCTTTCCCTCGCCTCGCTTTCCCTCGCCTCGCCTCGGTTTCCCTCGCCTCGCCTCGGTTTCCCTCGCCTCGCCTCCCTTTCCCTCGCCTCACATCACTTTCCCTCGCCTCGCTTTCCCTCGCCTCGCCTTCCCTCGCCTCGCCTTCCCTCGCCTCGCCTTCCCTCGCCTCGCCTCCATTTCCCTCATCTCGCCTCCCTTTCCCTCGCCTCACATCGCTTTCCCTCCCCTCGCTTTCCCTCACCTCCCGCGCTTTCCCTCGCCTCGCCTTCCCTCGCCTCGCTTCGCCATCTCTCGCCTCGCCTCGCCTGGCTTTCCCTTGCCTCGCCTCGCCTCGCCTCGCCTCGCCTCGCTTGCTTTCCCTCGCCTCCCCTCGCCTCCCTTTCCTCGCCTCGCCTCGCTTTCCCTCGCCTCGCCTCTCTTTCCCTCGCCTCGCCTCGCTTTCCCTCACCTGGCCTCGCTTTCCCTCGCCTCGCCTCTCTTTCCCTCGCCTCGCCTCCCTTTCCTCGCCTCGCCTCGCTTTCCCTCGCCTCGACTCGCTTTCTCTCGCCTCCCCTCCCTTTCCTTCCCTCGCCTCGCTTTCCCTTGCCTCGCTTTCTCTCGCCTCGCCTCCCTTTCCTCGCCTCGCCTCGCTTTCCCTCGCCTCGCTTTCCCTCGCCTCGCCTCGCCTCGGTTTCCCCTGCGTCGCCTTCCATCGCCTCGCCTCGCTTTCCCTCGCCTCGCCTCTGTTTCCCTCGCCTCGCCTCCCTTTCCTCGCCTCGCCTCGCTTTCCCTCGCCTCGACTCGCTTTCTCTCGCCTCCCCTCCCTTTCCTTGCCTCGCCTCGCTTTCCCTTGCCTCGCTTTCTCTCGCCTCGCCTCCCTTTCCTCGCCTCGCCTCGCTTTCCCTCGCCTCGCTTTCCCTCGCCTCGCCTCGCCTCGGTTTCCCCTGCGTCGCGTTCCATCGCCTCGCCTCGCTTTCCCTCGCCTCGCCTCGCTTTCCCTCGCCTCGCTTTCCCTCGCCTCGCCTCGCCTTCCCTCGCCTCACATCGCTTTCCCTCCCCTCGACTCGCTTTCCCCCACCTCGCTTTGCCTCGCCTTCCCTCGCCTCGCTTTCCCTCCCCTTCCCTCGCCTCGCTTTCCCTCGCATCGCCTCGCTTTCCCTCGCCTCGCCTCGCTTTCCCTCGCCTCGCCTCGCTTTCCCTCGCCTCGACTCGCTTTCCCTCGCCTCGCCTTCCCTCGCCTCGCCTCACATCGCTTTCCCTCGCCTCGCCTTCCCTTGCCTCGCTTTCCCTCACCTCGCTTTCTCTCGTTTCGCCTCGCCTCAGAATCCGTCGACTCGCCTCGCTTTCCACCGCCTCTCTTTGCCTCGCTTTGCCTCGCCTCGCTTTCCCCCGCCTTCCCTCGCCTCGTTTTCCATCAACTCGCTTTCCCTCGCCTCGCCTCGCTTACCCTCGCCTCGCCTCGCTTTCCCTCGCCTCGCTTTCCCTCGCTTTCCCTCGCCTCGCTTTCCCTCGCCTCGCCTCGGTTTCCCTCGCCTCGCCTCGCTTTACCTCGCCTCGCTTTCCCTCGCTTTCCCTCGCCTCGCTTTCCCTCGCCTCACAACACTTTCCCTCGCCTCGCTTTCCTTCGCCTCGCTTTCCCTCGCCTCGCCTTCCCTCGCCTCGCTTTCCCTCGCCTCGCCTTCCCTCGCCTCGCCTTCCCTCGCCTCGCCTTCCCTCGCCTCGCCTCCATTTCCCTCATCTCGCCTCCCTTTCCCTCGCCTCACATCGCTTTCCCTCGCCTCGCTTTCCCTCACCTCCCGCGCTTTCCCTTGCCTCGCCTTCCCTCGCCTCCCCTTCCCTCGCCTCGCCTTCCCTCGCCTCGCTTTCCCTCGCCGCGCCTCGCTTTCCCTCGCCTCACATCGATTTCCCTCGCCTCGCCTCGCTTTCCCTCGCCTCGCTTTCCCTCGCCTGGCTTTCCCTCGCCTCGCCTCCCCTTCCCTCGCCTCGCCTTCCCTCGCCTCGCCTCACATCGCTTTCCCTCGCTTCGACTCGCTTTCCCCCGCCTCGCTTTGCCTCGCCTTCCCTCGCCTCGCTTTCCCTCGCCTCGCCTCGCTTTCCCTCACCTCGCTTTCCCTCGTTTCGCCTCGCCTCGCTTTCCCTCGCCTCTCCTCGCTTTCCCCCTCCTCGCTTTGCCTCGCCTTCCCTCGCCTCGCTTTCCATCACCTCGCTTTCCCTCGCCTCGCCTCCCTTTCCCTCGCCTCGCTTTCCCTCGCCTCGCCTCTCTTTCCCTCGCCTCGCCTCTCTTTCCCTCGCCTCACTTTCCCTCGCCTCGCCTCGCATCGGTTTCCCCTGCGTCGCTTCCCTCGCCTCGACTCGCTTTCCCCCGCCTCGCTTTGCCTCGCCTTCCCTCGCCTCGCTTTCCCTCTCCTCGCCTCGCTTTCCCTCGCCTCGCCTCGCTTTCCCTTGACTCGCTTTCCCTCGCCTCGCCTCGCTTTCCCTCGCCTCGCCTCGCTTTCCCTCGCCTCGCCTCGCTTTCCCTCGCCTCGCTTTCCCTCGCCTCGCCTTCCCTCGCCTCGCCTCACATCGCTTTCCCTCGCCTCGCCTTCCCTTGCCTCGCTTTCCCTCACCTCGCTTTCTCTCGTTTCGCCTCGCCTCAGAATCCGTCGCCTCGCCTCGCTTTCCCCCGCCTCTCTTTGCCTCGCTTTGCCTCGCCTCGCTTTCCCCCGCCTTCCCTCGCCTCGTTTTCAATCAACTCGCCTTCCCTCGCCTCGCCTCGCTTACACTCGCCTCGCCTCGCTTTCCCTCGCCTCGCTTTCCCTCGCTTTCCCTCGCCTCGCTTTCCCTCGCCTCGCCTCGGTTTCCCTCGCCTCGCCTCGGTTTCCCTCGCCTCGCCTCCCTTTCCCTCGCCTCACATCACTTTCCCTCGCCTCGCTTTCCCTCGCCTCGACTTCCCTCGCCTCGCCTTCCCTCGCCTCGACTTCCCTCGCCTCGCCTTCCCTCGCCTCGCCTCCATTTCCCTCATCTCGCCTCCCTTTCCCTCGCCTCACATCGCTTTCCCTCCCCTCGCTTTCCCTCACCTCCCGCGCTTTCCCTCGCCTCGCCTTCCCTCGCCTCGCCTTCCCTCGCCTCGCCTTCCCTCGCCTCGCTTTCCCTCGCCTCGCCTCGCTTTCCCTCGCCTCGCCTCGCCTTCCCTCGCCTCGCCTCGCCATCCCTCGCCTCGCCTCGCCTGGCTTTCCCTTGCTTCGCCTCGCCTCGCCTCGCCTCGCTTGCTTTCCCTCGCCTCCCCTCGCCTCCCTTTCCTCGCCTCGCCTCGCTTTCCCTCGCCTCGCCTCTCTTTCCCTCGCCTCGCCTCGCTTTCCCTCGCCTCGCCTCGCTTTCCCTCGCCTCGCCTCTCTTTCCCTCGCCTCGCCTCCCTTTCCTCGCCTCGCCTCGCTTTCCCTCGCCTCGACTCGCTTTCTCTCGCCTCCCCTCCCTTTCCTTGCCTCGCCTCGCTTTCCCTTGCCTCGCTTTCTCTCGCCTCGCCTCCCTTTCCTCGCCTCGCCTCGCTTTCCCTCGCCTCGCTTTCCCTCGCCTCGCCTCGCCTCGGTTTCCCCTGCGTCGCCTTCCATCGCCTCGCCTCGCTTTCCCTCGTCTCGCGTCGCTTTCCCTTGCCTCGCTTTCCCTCGCCTCGCCTCGCTTTTCCTCGCCTCGCTTTCCCTCGCCTCGCCTTCCCTCGCCTCGCCTTCCCTCGCCTCGCCTTCCCTCGCCTCGCCTTCCCTCGCCTCGCCTCCATTTCCCTCATCTCGCCTCCCTTTCCCTCGCCTCACATCGCTTTCCCTCGCCTCGCTTTCCCTCACCTCCCGCGCTTTCCCTTGCCTCGCCTTCCCTCACCTCGCCTTCCCTCGCCTCGCCTTCCCTCGCCTCGCTTTCCCTCGCCTCGTCTCGCTTTCCTTCGCCTCGCCTCGCCTTCCCTCGCCTCGCCTCGCCATCCCTCGCCTCGCCTCGCCTGGCTTTCCCTTGCCTCGCCTCGCCTCGCCTCGCCTCGCTTGCTTTCCCTCGCCTCCCCTCGCCTCCCTTTCCTCGCCTCGCCTCGCTTTCCCTCGCCTCGCCTCTCTTTCCCTCGCCTCGCCTCGCTTTCCCTCGCCTCGCCTCGCTTTCCCTCGCCTCGCCTCTCTTTCCCTCGCCTCGCCTCCCTTTCCTCGCCTCGCCTCGCTTTCCCTCGCCTCGACTGGCTTTCTCTCGCCTCCCCTCCCTTTCCTTGCCTCGCCTCGCTTTCCCTTGCCTCGCTTTCTCTCGCCTCGCCTCCCTTTCCTCGCCTCGCCTCGCTTTCCCTCGCCTCGCTTTCCCTCGCCTCGCCTCGCCTCGGTTTCCCCTGCGTCGCCTTCCATCGCCTCGCCTCTCTTTCCCTCGCCTCGCCTCGCTTTCCCTCGCCTCGCCTCGCTTTCCCTCGCCTCGCCTCTGTTTCCCTCGCCTCGCCTCCCTTTCCTCGCCTCGCCTCGCTTTCCCTCGCCTCGACTCGCTTTCTCTCGCCTCCCCTCCCTTTCCTTGCCTCGCCTCGCTTTCCCTTGCCTCGCTTTCTCTCGCCTCGCCTCCCTTTCCTCGCCTCGCCTCGCTTTCCCTCGCCTCGCTTTCCCTCGCCTCGCCTCGCCTCGGTTTCCCCTGCGTCGCCTTCCATCGCCTCGCCTCGCTTTCCCTCGGCTCGCATCGCATTCCCTTGCCTCGCTTTCCTTCGCCTCGCCTCGCTTTCCCTCGCCTCGCTTTCCCTCGCCTCGCCTTCCCTCGCCTCGCCTTCCCTCGCCTCGCCTTCCCTCGCCTCGCCTTCCCTCGCCTCGCCTCCATTTCCCTCATCTCGCCTCCCTTTCCCTCGCCTCACATCGCTTTCCCTCGCCTCGCTTTCCCTCACCTCCCGCGCTTTCCCTTGCCTCGCCTTCCCTCACCTCGCCTTCCCTCGCCTCGCCTTCCCTCGCCTCGCTTTCCCTCGCCTCGCCTCGCCTTCCCTCGCCTCGCCTCGCCTTCCCTCGCCTCGCCTCGCCTGGCTTTCCCTTGCCTCGCCTCGCCTCGCCTCGCTTGCTTTCCCTCGCCTCCCCTCGCCTCGCTTTCCCTCGCCTCGCCTCTCTTTCCCTCGCCTCGCCTCGCTTTCCCTCGCCTCGCCTCTCTTTCCCTCGCCTCGCCTCCCTTTCCTCGCCTCGCCTCGCTTTCCCTCGCCTCGACTCGCTTTCTCTCGCCTCCCCTCCCTTTCCTTGCCTCGCCTCGCTTTCCCTTGCCTCGCTTTCTCTCGCCTCGCCTCCCTTTCCTCGCCTCGCCTCGCTTTCCCTCGCCTCGCTTTCCCTCGCCTCGCCTCGCCTCGGTTTCCCCTGCGTCGCCTTCCATCGCCTCGCCTCTCTTTCCCTCGCCTCGCCTCGCTTTCCCTCGCCTCGCCTCGCTTTCCCTTGCCTCGCCTCTGTTTCCCTCGCCTCCCCTCCCTTTCCTTGCCTCGCCTCGCTTTCCCTTGCCTCGCTTTCTCTCGCCTCGCCTCCCTTTCCTCGCCTCGCCTCGCTTTCCCTCGCCTCGCTTTTTCTCGCCTCGCCTCGCCTCGGTTTCCCCTGCGTCGCCTTCCATCGCCTCGCCTCGCTTTCCCTCGTCTCGCGTCGCTTTCCCTTGCCTCGCTTTCCCTCGCCTCGCCTCGCTTTCCCTCGCCTCGCTTTCCCTCGCTTTCCCTCGCCTCGCTTTCCCTCGCCTCGCCTCGGTTTCCCTCGCCTCGCCTCGCTTTCCCTCGCCTCGCCTCGCTTTCCCTCGCCTCACATCGCTTTCCCTCGCCTCGCCTGGCTTTCCCTCGCCTCGCCTCGCCTTCCCTCGCCTCGCCTTCCCTCGCCTCGCCTCACATCGCTTTCCCTCGCCTCGCCTTCCCTTGCCTCGCTTTCCCTCACCTCGTTTTCTCTCGTTTCGCCTCGCCTCAGAATCCGTCGCCTCGCCTCGCTTTCCCCCGCCTCTCTTTGCCTCGCATTGCCTCGCCTCGCTTTCCCCCGCCTTCCCTCGCCTCGTTTTCCATCAACTCGCTTTCCCTCGCCTCGCCTCGCTTACCCTCGCCTCGCCTCGCTTTCCCTCGCCTCGCTTTCCCTCGCTTTCCCTCGCCTCGCTTTCCCTCGGCTCGCCTCGCTTACCCTCGCCTCGCCTCGGTTTCCCTCGCCTCGCCTCCCTTTCCCTCGCCTCACATCACTTTCCCTCGCCTCGCCTTCCCTCGCCTCGCCTTCCCTCGCCTCGCCTTCCCTCGCCTCGCCTTCCCTCGCCTCGCCTCCATTTCCCTCATCTCGCCTCCCTTTCCCTCGCCTCACATCGCTTTCCCTCGCCTCGCTTTCCCTCACCTCCCGCGCTTTCCCTTGCCTCGCCTTCCCTCGCCTCCCATTCCCTCGCCTCGCCTTCCCTCGCCTCGCCTTCCCTCGCCTCGCCTCGCCATCCCTCGCATCGCCTCGCCTGGCTTTCCCTTGCCTCGCCTCGCCTCGCCTCGCCTCGCTTGCTTTCCCTCGCCTCCCCTCGCCTCCCTTTCCTCGCCTTGCCTCGCTTTCCCTCGCCTCGCCTCTCTATCCCTCGCCTCGCCTCGCTTTCCCTCGCCTTCGCCTCGCTTTCCCTCGCCTCGCCTCGCCTCGGTTTCCCCTGCGTCGCCTTCCATCGCCTCGCCTCGCTTTCCCTCGTCTCGCGTCGCTTTCCCTTGCCTCGCTTTCCCTCGCCTCGCCTCGCTTTCCCTCGCCTCCCCTCGCTTTCCCTCGCCTCGCTTTCCCTCGCCTCGCATTCCCTCGCCCCGCCTCGTCTTCACTCGCCTCGTCTTCCCTCGCCTCGCCTCACATCGCTTTCCCTCGCCTCGACTCGCTTTCCCCCGCCTGGCTTTCCCTCGCCTTCCCTCGCCTCGCTTTCCCTCGCCTTCCCTCGCCTCGCTTTCCCTCGCCTCCCCTCGCCTCGCTTTCCCTCGCCTCGCCTCGCTTTCCCTCGCCTCACATCGATTTCCCTCGCCTCGCCTCGCTTTCCCTCGCCTCGCTTTCCGTCGCCTCGCTTTCCCTCGCCTCGCCTCGCTTTCCCTCGACTCTCCTCACTTTCCCTCGACTCGCCTCCCTTTCCCTCGCCTCACCTTCCCTCGCCTCGCCTCGCCTCCCTTTCCCTCGCCTCATATCGCTTTCCCTCGCCTCGCTTTCCCTCGCCTCCCTTTCCCTCGCCTCGCCTCCCTTTCCCTCGCCTCACCTCGCCTTCTCTCGCCTCGCCTAGCCTTCCCTCGCCTCCCTTCGCCTGGCTTTCCCTTGCCTCGCCTCGCTTTCCCTCGCCTCGCCTCGCCTCGCTTTCCCTCGCCTCGCCTCGCTTCGCTTTCCCTCGCCTCGCATCGCTTTCCCTCTACTCGCCTTCCCTCGCCTCGCCTTCCCTCTCCTCGCCTTCCCTCGCCTCGCTTTCCCTCGCCTTGCCTCGCTTTCCCTCATCTCGCCTTCCCTCGCCTGGCTTTCCCTCGTCTCGCCTTCCGTCGCCTCGCCTCGCCTCGCCTCGCCTCGCTTTCCCTCGCCTCCCCTCTCCTCGCCTTCCCTCGCCTCGCCTCGCTTTCCCTCGCCTCGCCTCTCTTTCCCTCGCCTCGCCTCCCTTTCCTCGCATCGCCTCGCTTTCCCTCGCCTCGCCTCGCTTTCCCTCGCGTCGCCTCGCTTTCCCTTGCCTCGCTTTCCCTCGCCTCGCTTTCCATCGCCTCGCCTCGCTTTCCCTCGCCTCGCTTTCCCTCGCCTCGCCTCGCCTTCCCTAGCCTCGCCTCGCTTTCCCTCGCGTCGCCTCTCTTTCCCTCGCCTCCCTTTCCTCGCCTCGCCTCGCTTTACCTCGCCTCGCCTCGCTTTCCCTCGCCTCGCCTCGCTTTACCTCGCCTCGCATTCCCTCGCCTCTTTTTCCCTCGCCTCGCCTCGCTTTCCCTTGCCTCGCTTTCCCTCGCCTCGCTTTCCCTCGCCTCGCTTTCCCTCGCCTCGCCTCGCCTTCCCTCGCCTCACATCGCTTTCCCTCCCCTCGACTCGCTTTCCCCCGCCTCGCTTTCCCTCGCCTCACATCGCTTTCCCTCGCCTCGCCTCGCTTTCCCTCGCCTCGCCTCGCCTTCCCTCGCCTCGCCTTCCCTCGCCTCGCCTCACATCGCTTTCCCTCGCCTCGCCTTCCCTTGCCTCGCTTTCCCTCACCTCGCTTTCTCTCGTTTCGCCTCGCCTCAGAATCCGTCGCCTCGCCTCGCTTTCCCCCGCCTCGCTTTCCCTCGCCTCACATCGCTTTCCCTCGCCTCGCTTTCCCTCGCCTCACATCGCTTTCCCTCGCCTCGACTCGCTTTACCCCGCCTCGCTTTGCCTCGCCTTCCCTCGCCTCGCCTTCCCTCGCCTCGCCTTCCCTCGCCTCGCTTTCCCTCGCCTCGCCTCGCTTTCCCTCGCCTCGCCTCGCTTTCCCTCGCCTCGCCTCGCCTTCCATCGCCTCGCCTCGCCTGGCTTTCCCTTGCCTCGCCTCGCTTTCCCTCGCCTCGCCTCGCTTCGCTTTCCCCCGCCTCGCTTTGCCTCGCTTTGCCTCGACTCGCTTTCCCTCGCCTTCCCTCGCCTCGCTTTCCATGACCTCGCTTTCCCTCGCCTCGACTCGCTTACCCTCGCCTCTCCTCGCTTTCCCTCGCCTCGCTTTCCCTCGCTTTCCCTCGCCTCGCTTTCCCTCGGCTCGCATCGGTTTCCTTTGCCTCGCCTCCCTTTCCCTCGCCTCGCCGCCCTTTCCCTCGCCTCGCTTTCCCTCGCCTCGCCTCCCTTTCCCTCGCCTCACATCACTTTCCCTCGCCTCGCTTTCCCTCGCCTCGCTTTCCCTCGCCTCGCTTTCCCTCGCCTCGCTTTCCCTCGCCTCGCCTCGCCTTCCCTCGCCTCACATCGCTTTCCCTCGCCTCGCTTTCCCTCACCTCCCTCGCTTTCCCTTGCCTCGCCTTCCCTCTCCTCGCCTTCCGTCGCCTCGCTTTCCCTCGACTCGCTTTCCCTCGCCTCCCTTTCCCTCGCCTCGCCTCCCTTTCCCTCGCCTCACCTCGCCTTCCCTCGCCTCGCCTTCCCGCGCCTCGCCTACCCTCGCCTCGCTTTCCCTCGCCTCCCCTCGCTTTCCCTCGCCTCGCCTCGCCTTCCCTCGCCTCGCCTCGCCTTCCCTCGCCTCGCCTCGCTTCGCTTTCCCTCGCCTCGCATCGCTTTCCCTCGCCTCGCCTCGCTTTCTCTCGCCTGTCCTCGCTTTCCCTCTACTCGCCCCTCTTTCCCCTACCTCGCCTCGCTTTCCCTTCCCTCGCCTTCCCTCGCCTCGCCTTCCCTCTCCTCGCCTTCCCTCGCCTCGCTTTCCCTCGCCTTGCCTCGCTTACCCTCATCTCGCCTTCCCTCGCCTCGCTTTCCCTCGCCTCGCCTTCCCTCGCCTCGCCTCGCCTCGCCTCGCCTCGCTTTCCCTCGCCTCCCCTCTCCTCGCCTTCCCTCGCCTCGCCTCGCTTTCCCTCGCCTCGCATCGCTTTCCCTCGCCTCGCTTTCCCTCGCCTCGGTTTCCCTCGCCTCGCTTTCCCTCGCCTCGACTCTCTTTCCCTCGCCTCGCCTCCCTTTCCTCGCCTCGCCTCGCTTTCCCTCGCCTCGCCTCGCTTTCCCTCGCCTCGCCTCGCCTTCCCTAGCCTCCCCTCGCTTTCCCTCGCCTCGCCTCGATTTCCCTTGCCTCGCTTTCCCTCGCCTCGCCTCGCTTTCCCTCGCCTCGCCTCGCTTTCCTTTGCCTCGCTTTCCCTCCCCTCGACTCGCTTTCCCCCGCGTCGCTTTGCCTCGCCTTCCCTCCCCTCGCTTTCCCTCGCCTTCCCTCGCCTCGCTTTCCCTCGCCTCGCCTCGCTTTCCCTCGCCTCGCCTCGCTTTCCCTCACCTCGCTTTCCCTTGCCTCGCTTTCCCTCGCCTCGCCTCACTTTCCCTCGCCTCGCCTCGCTTTCCCTCGCCTCGCTTTCCCTCGCCTCGCTTTCCCTCGCCTCGCCTTCCCTCGCCTCATCTCGCCTTCCATCGTCTCGCCTCACATCGCTTTCCCTCGCCTCGACTCGCTTTCCCCCGCCTCGCTTTGCCTCGCCTTCCCTCGCCTCGCTTTCCCTCGCCTCGCCTCTCTTTCCCTCGCCTCGCTTTCCCTGGCCTCGCTTTCCCTCGCCTCGCTTTCCCTCGCCTCGCCTCTCTTTCCCTCGCCTCGCCTCCCTTTACTCGCCTCGCCTCGCTTTCCCTCGCCTCGCCTCGCTTTCCCTCGCCTCGCCTCGCCTTTCCTAGCCTCCCCTCGCTTTCCCTCGCCTCGCCTCGATTTCCCTTGCCTCGCTTTCCCTCGCCTCGCCTCGCTTTCCCTCGCCTCTCCTCGCTTTCCCTCGCCTCGCTTTCCCTCGCTTTCCCTCGCCTCGCTTTCCCTCGCCTCGCCTCGGTTTCCCTTGCCTCGCCTCGCTTTCCCTCGCCTCGCTTTCCCTCGCCTCGCTTTCCCTCGCCTCGCCTCGCCTTCCCTCGCCTCACATCGCTTTCCCTCCCCTCGACTCGCTTTCCCGCGCCTCGCTTTCCCTCGCCTTCCCTCGCCTCGCTTTCAATCACCTCGCTTTCCCTCGCTTTTCTCGCCTCGCTTACCCTCGCCTCGCCTCCCTTTCCCTTGCCTCGCCTTCCCTCGCCTCGCCTTCCCTCGCCTCGCTTTCCCTCCCTCGCCGCTTCCCCTCGCCCTCCGCCTCGCCTTCCTCGCCCTCGCCCCCTCGCTTTCCCTCGCTCGCCTCCCTCCCTCGCCCTCCGCACGCCCTCGCTCTCCCCCGCCTCGCTTGCCCCTCGCCTCCCCTCGCCTCGCTTTCCCCCTCGCCGTCGCCTCCTTTCCCCTTCGCCCTCGCCTCGCCTCCTCCCCTCCCCCCCCTCGCATCCCCCTCCCTTTCCCTTGCCTCGCCTCGCTTTCCCTCACCTCGCATTCCCTTGCCTCGCTTTCCCTCACCTCGCTTTCCCTCGCCTCGCCTCGCCTTCCCTCGCCTCGCCTCGCTTCGCTTGCCCTCGCCTCGCATCGCTTTCCCTCGCCTCGCCTCGCTTTCTCTCGCCTCTCCTCGCTTTCCCTCTACTCGCCCCTCTTTCGCCTACCTCGCCTCGCTTTCCCTTGCCTCGCCTTCCCTCGCCTCGCCTTCCCTCTCCTCGCCTTCCCTCGCCTCGCTTTCCCTCGCCTTGCCTCGCTTACCCTCATCTCGCCTTCCCTCGCCTCGCTTTCCCTCGTCTCGCCTTCCCTCGCCTCGCCTCGCCTCGCCTCGCCTCCCTTTCCCTCGCCTCCCCTCTCCTCGCCTTCCCTCGCCTCGCCTCGCTTTCCCTCACCTCGCCTCGCTTTCCCTCGCCTCGCCTCGCTTTCCCTCGCCTCGCTTTCCCTGGCCTCGCTTTCCCTCGCCTCGCCTCGCTTTCCCTCGCCTCGCTTTCCCTCGCCTCGCCTCGCTTTTCCTCGCCTCGCTTTCTCTCGCCTCGCCTCGCTTTCCCTCGCCTCGCTTTCCCTCGCCTCGCCTCGCTTTCCCTTGCCTCGCTTTCCCTCGCCTCGCCTCGCTTTCCCTCGCCTCTCATCGCTTTCCCTCGCCTCGCTTTCCCTCGCCTCGGTTTCCCTCGCCTCGCCTTCCCTCGCCTCGACTCTCTTTCCCTCGCCTCGCCTCCCTTTCCTCGCCTCGCCTCGCTTTCCCTCGCCTCGCCTCGCTTTCCCTCGCCTCGCCTCGCCTTCCCTAGCCTCCCCTCGCTTTCCCTCGCCTCGCCTCGATTTCCCTTGCCTCGCTTTCCCTCCCCTCGACTCGCTTTCCCCCGCGTCGCTTTGCCTCGCCTTCCCTCGCCTCGCTTTCCCTCGCCTTCCCTCGCCTCGCTTTCCCTCGCCTCGCCTCGCTTTCCCTCGCCTCGCCTCGCTTTCCCTCACCTCGCTTTCCCTTGCCTCGCTTTCCCTCGCCTCGCCTCACTTTCCCTCGCCTCGCCTCGCTTTCCCTCGCCTCGCTTTCCCTCGCCTCGCTTTCCCTCGCCTCGCCTTCCCTCGCCTCATCTCGCCTTCCCTCGTCTCGCCTCACATCGCTTTCCCTCGCCTCGACTCGCTTTACCCCGCCTCGCTTTGCCTCGCCTTCCCTCGCCTCGCTTTCCCTCGCCTCGCCTCGCTTTCCCTCGCCTCGCCTCGCTTTCCCTCACCTCGCCTTCCCTTGCCTCGTTTTCCCTCACCTCGCTTTCCCTCGTTTCGCCTCGCCTCGCTTTCCCTCGCCTCGCCTCGCTTTCCCCCGCCTCGCTTTGCCTCGCTTTGCCTCGACTCGCTTTCCCTCGCCTTCCCTCGCCTCGCTTTCCATCACCTCGCTTTCCCTCGCCTCGCCTCGCTTACCCTCGCCTCTCCTCGCTTTCCCTCGCCTCGCTTTCCCTCGCTTTCCCTCGCCTCGCTTTCCCTCGCCTCGCCTCGGTTTCCCTCGCCTCGCCTCCCTTTACCTCGCCTCGCCTCCCTTTCCCTCGCCTCGCTTTCCCTCGCCTCGCCTCCCTTTCCCTCGCCTCACATCACTTTCCATCGCCTCGCCTCCCTTTCCCTCGCCTCACATCACTTTCCCTCGCCTCGCTTTCCCTCGCCTCGCTTTCCCTCGCCTCGCTTTCCCTCGCCTCGCTTTCCCTCGCCTCGCCTCGCCTTCCCTAGCCTCACATCGCTTTCCCTCGCCTCGCCTCTCTTTCCCTCGCCTCGCCTCCCTTTCCTCGCATCGCCTCGCTTTCCCTCGCCCCGCCTCGCTTTCCCTCGCCTCGCTTTCCCTGGCCTCGCTTTCCCTCGCCTCGCCTCGCTTTCCCTCGCCTCGCTTTCCCTCGCCTCGCCTCGCTTTTCCTCGCCTCGCTTTCTCTCGCCTCGCCTCGCCTTCCCTAGCGTCGCCTCGCTTTCCCTCGCCTCGCCTCGCTTTCCCTTGTCTCGCTTTCCCTCGCCTCGCCTCGCTTTCCCTCGCCTCGCCTCTCTTTCCCTCGCCTCGCTTTCCCTGGCCTCGCTTTCCCTCGCCTCGCTTTCCCTCGCCTCGACTCTCTTTCCCTCGCCTCGCCTCCCTTTCCTCGCCTCGCCTCGCTTTCCCTCGCCTCGCCTCGCTTTCCCTCACCTCGCCTTCCCTTGCCTCGCTTTCCCTCACCTCGCTTTCCCTCGTTTCGCCTCGCCTCGCTTTCCCTCGCCTCGCCTCGGTTTCCCTTGCCTCGCCTCCCTTTACCTCGCCTCGCCTCGCTTTCCCTCGCCTCGCTTTCCCTCGCCTCGCTTTCCCTCGCCTCGCTTTCCCTCGCCTCGCCTCGCTTTTCCTCGCCTCGCTTTCTCTCGCCTCGCCTCGCTTACCCTCGCCTCTCCTCGCTTTCCCTCGCCTCGCTTTCCCTCGCTTTCCCTCGCCTCGCTTTCCCTCGCCTCGCCTCGGTTTCCCTTGCCTCGCCTCCCTTTACCTCGCCTCGCCTCGCTTTCCCTCGCCTCGCTTTCCCTCGCCTCGCTTTCCCTCGCCTCGCTTTCCCTCGCCTCGCCTCGCTTTTCCTCGCCTCGCTTTCTCTCGCCTCGCCTCGCTTTCCCTCGCCTCGCGTTCCCTCGCCTCGCCTCGCTTTCCCTTGCCTCGCTTTCCCTCGCCTCGCCTCGCTTTCCCTCGCCTCTCATCGCTTTCCCTCGCCTCGCTTTCCCTCGCCTCGGTTTCCCTCGCCTCGCTTTCCCTCGCCTCGACTCTCTTTCCCTCGCCTCGCCTCCCTTTCCTCGCCTCGCCTCGCTTTCCCTCGCCTCGCCTCGCTTTCCCTCGCCTCGCCTCGCCTTCCCTAGCCTCCCCTCGCTTTCCCTCGCCTCGCCTCGATTTCCCTTGCCTCGCTTTCCCTCGCCTCGCCTCGCTTTCCCTCGCCTCGCCTCGCTTTCCTTTGCCTCGCTTTCCCTCCCCTCGACTCGCTTTCCCCCGCGTCGCTTTGCCTCGCCTTCCCTCGCCTCGCTTTCCCTCGCCTCGCTTTCCCTCGCCTCGCCTCGCTTTCCCTCGCCTCGCCTCGCTTTCCCTCACCTCGCTTTCCCTTGCCTCGCTTTCCCTCGCCTCGCCTCACTTTCCCTCGCCTAGCCTCGCTTTCCCTCGCCTCGCTTTCCCTCGCCTCGCTTTCCCTCGCCTCGCCTTCCCTCGCCTCATCTCGCCTTCCCTCGTCTCGCCTCACATCGCTTTCCCTCGCCTCGACTCGCTTTACCCCGCCTCGCTTTGCCTCGCCTTCCCTCGCCTCGCTTTCCCTCGCCTCGCCTCGCTTTCCCTCGCCTCGCCTCGCTTTCCCTCACCTCGCCTTCCCTTGCCTCGCTTTCCCTCACCTCGCTTTCCCTCGTTTCGCCTCGCCTCGCTTTCCCTCGCCTCGCCTCGCTTTCCCCCGCCTCGCTTTGCCTCGCTTTGCCTCGACTCGCTTTCCCTCGCCTTCCCTCGCCTCGCTTTCCATCACCTCGCTTTCCCTCGCCTCGCCTCGCTTACCCTCGCCTCTCCTCGCTTTCCCTCGCCTCGCTTTCCCTCGCTTTCCCTCGCCTCGCTTTCCCTCGCCTCGCCTCGGTTTCCCTCGCCTCGCCTCCCTTTACCTCGCCTCGCCTCCCTTTCCCTCGCCTCGCTTTCCCTCGCCTCGCCTCCCTTTCCCTCGCCTCACATCACTTTCCATCGCCTCGCCTCCCTTTCCCTCGCCTCACATCACTTTCCCTCGCCTCGCCTTCCCTCGCCTCGCCTTCCCTCGCCTCGCTTTCCCTCGCCTCGCCTCGCTTTCCCTCACCTCGCTTTCCCTCGCCTCGCCTCGCCTTCCCTCGCCTCGCCTCGCTTTCCCTCGCCTCGCTTTCCCTCGCCTCGCTTTCCCTCGCCTCGACTCGCTTTCCCCCGCCTCGCTTTGCCTCGCCTTCCCTCGCCTCGCTTTCCATCGCGTCGCCTCCCTTTCCCTTGCCTCGCCTCGCTTTCCCTCACCTCCCATTCCCTTGCCTCGCTTTCCCTCACCTCGCTTTTCCTCGCCTCGCCTCGCCTTCCCTCGCCTCGCCTCGCTTCGCTTGCCCTCGCCTCGCATCGCTTTCCCTCGCCTCGCCTCGCTTTCTCTCGCCTCTCCTCGCTTTCCCTCTACTCGCCCCTCTTTCGCCTACCTCGCCTCGCTTTCCCTTGCCTCGCCTTCCCTCGCCTCGCCTTCCCTCTCCTCGCCTTCCCTCGCCTCGCTTTCCCTCGCCTTGCCTCGCTTACCCTCATCTCGCCTTCCCTCGCCTCGCTTTCCCTCGTCTCGCCTTCCCTCGCCTCGCCTCGCCTCGCCTCGCCTCGCTTTCCCTCGCCTCCCCTCTCCTCGCCTTCCCTCGCCTCGCCTCGCTTTCCCTCACCTCGCCTCGCTTTCCCTCCCCTCGCCTCGCTTTCCCTCGCCTCGCTTTCCCTGGCCTCGCTTTCCCTCGCCTCGCCTCGCTTTCCCTCGCCTCGCTTTCCCTCGCCTCGCCTCGCTTTTCCTCGCCTCGCTTTCTCTCGCCTCGCCTCGCTTTCCCTCGCCTCGCTTTCCCTCGCCTCGCCTCGCTTTCCCATTGCCTCGCTTTCCCTCGCCTCGCCTCCCTTTCCCTCGCCTCACATCACTTTCCATCGCCTCGCCTCCCTTTCCCTCGCCTCACATCACTTTCCCTCGCCTCGCTTTCCCTCGCCTCGCTTTCCCTCGCCTCGCTTTCCCTCGCCTCGCTTTCCCTCGCCTCGCCTCGCCTTCCCTAGCCTCACATCGCTTTCCCTCGCCTCGCCTCTCTTTCCCTCGCCTCGCCTCCCTTTCCTCGCATCGCCTCGCTTTCCCTCGCCCCGCCTCGCTTTCCCTCGCCTCGCTTTCCCTGGCCTCGCTTTCCCTCGCCTCGCCTCGCTTTCCCTCGCCTCGCTTTCCCTCGCCTCGCCTCGCTTTTCCTCGCCTCGCTTTCTCTCGCCTCGCCTCGCCTTCCCTAGCGTCGCCTCGCTTTCCCTCGCCTCGCCTCGCTTTCCCTTGTCTCGCTTTCCCTCGCCTCGCCTCGCTTTCACTCGCCTCGCCTCTCTTTCCCTCGCCTCGCTTTCCCTGGCCTCGCTTTCCCTCGCCTCGCTTTCCCTCGCCTCGCCTCTCTTTCCCTCGCCTCGCCTCCCTTTCCTCGCCTCGCCTCGCTTTCCCTCGCCTCGCCTCGCTTTCCCTCACCTCGCCTTCCCTTGCCTCGCTTTCCCTCACCTCGCTTTCCCTCGTTTCGCCTCGCCTCGCTTTCCCTCGCCTCGCCTCGCTTTCCCCCGCCTCGCTTTGCCTCGCTTTGCCTCGACTCGCTTTCCCTCGTCTTCCCTCGCCTCGCTTTCCATCACCTCGCTTTCCCTCGCCTCGCCTCGCTTACCCTCGCCTCTCCTCGCTTTCCCTCGCCTCGCTTTCCCTCGCTTTCCCTCGCCTCGCTTTCCCTCGCCTCGCCTCGGTTTCCCTTGCCTCGCCTCCCTTTACCTCGCCTCGCCTCGCTGTCCCTCGCCTCGCTTTCCCTCGCCTCGCTTTCCCTCGCCTCGCTTTCCCTCGCCTCGCTTTCCCTCGCCTCGCCTCGCCTTCCCTCGCCTCACATCGCTTTGCCTTCCCTCGCCTCTCTTTCCATCACCTCGCTTTCCCTCGCCTCGCCTCGCTTACCCTCGCCTCTCCTCGCTTCCCCTCGCCTCGCTTTCCTTCGCTTTCCCTCGCCTCGCTTTCCCTCGCCTCGCTTTCCCTCGCCTCGCCTCCCTTTCCCTCGCCTCCCTTTCCCTCGCCTCGCCTACCTTTCCCTCGCCTCACATCGCCTTCCCTCGCCTCGCCTCGCTTTCTCTCGCCTCTCCTCGCTTTCCCTCTACTCGCCTCTTTCCCCTGCCTCGCCTCGCTTTCCCTTGCCTCGCCTTCCCTCGCCTCGCCTTCCCTCGCCTCGCCTCGCCTCGCTTTCCCTCGCCTCGCCTCGCTTTCCCTTGCCTCGCTTTCCCTCGCCTCGCCTCGCTTTCCCTCGCCTCGCATCGCTTTCCCTCGCCTCGCTTTCCCTCGCCTCGGTTTCCCTCGCCTCGCTTTCCCTCGCCTCGACTCTCTTTCCCTCGCCTCGCCTCCCTTTCCTCGCCTCGCCTCGCTTTCCCTCGCCTCGCCTCGTTTTCCCTCGCCTCGCCTCGCCTTCCCTAGCCTCCCCTCGCTTTCCCTCGCCTCGCCTCGATTTCCCTTGCCTCGCTTTCCCTCGCCTCGCCTCGCTTTCCCTCGCCTCGCCTCGCTTTCCTTTGCCTCGCTTTCCCTCCCCTCGACTCGCTTTCCCCCGCGTCGCTTTGCCTCGCCTTCCCTCGCCTCGCTTTCCCTCGCCTTCCCTCGCCTCGCTTTCCCTCGCCTCGCCTCGCTTTCCCTCGCCTCGCCTCGCTTTCCCTCACCTCGCTTTCCCTTGCCTCGCTTTCCCTCGCCTCGCCTCACTTTCCCTCGCCTCGCCTCGCTTTCCCTCGCCTCGCTTTCCCTCGCCTCGCTTTCCCTCGCCTTGCCTTCCCTCGCCTCATCTCGCCTTCCCTCGTCTCGCCTCACGTCGCTTTCCCTCGCCTCGACTCGCTTTCCCTCGCCTTCCCTCGCCTCGCTTTCAATCACCTCGCTTTCCCTCGCTTTTCTCGCCTCGCTTTCCCTCACCTCGCCTTCCCTTGCCTCGCTTTCCCTCACCTCGCTTTCCCTCGTTTCGCCTCGCCTCGCTTTCCCTCGCCTCTCCTCGCTTCCCCTCGCCTCGCTTTCCTTCGCTTTCCCTCGCCTCGCTTTCCCTCGCCTCGCTTTCCCTCGCCTCGCCTCCCTTTCCCTCGCCTCCCTTTCCCTCGCCTCGCCTACCTTTCCCTCGCCTCACATCGCCTTCCCTCGCCTCGCCTCGCTTTCTCTCGCCTCTCCTCGCTTTCCCTCTACTCGCCTCTTTCCCCTGCCTCGCCTCGCTTTCCCTTGCCTCGCCTTCCCTCGCCTCGCCTTCCCTCTCCTCGCCTTCCCTCGCCTCGCTTTCCCTCGCCTTGCCTCGCTTACCCTCATCTCGCCTTCCCTCTCCTCGCTTTCCCTCGTCTCGCCTTCCCTCGCCTCGCCTCGCCTCGCTTTCCCTCGCCTCGCCTCGCTTTCCCTTGCCTCGCTTTCCCTCGCCTCGCCTCGCTTTCCCTCGCCTCGCATCGCTTTCCCTCGCCTCGCTTTCCCTCGCCTCGGTTTCCCTCGCCTCGCTTTCCCTCGCCTCGACTCTCTTTCCCTCGCCTCGCCTCCCTTTCCTCGCCTCGCCTCGCTTTCCCTCGCGTCGCCTCGTTTTCCCTCGCCTCGCCTCGCCTTCCCTAGCCTCCCCTCGCTTTCCCTCGCCTCGCCTCGATTTCCCTTGCCTCGCTTTCCCTCGCCTCGCCTCGCTTTCCCTCGCCTCGCCTCGCTTTCCTTTGCCTCGCTTTCCCTCCCCTCGACTCGCTTTCCCCCGCGTCGCTTTGCCTCGCCTTCCCTCGCCTCGCTTTCCCTCGCCTTCCCTCGCCTCGCTTTCCCTCGCCTCGCCTCGCTTTCCCTCGCCTCGCCTCGCTTTCCCTCACCTCGCTTTCCCTTGCCTCGCTTTCCCTCGCCTCGCCTCACTTTCCCTCGCCTCGCCTCGCTTTCCCTCGCCTCGCTTTCCCTCGCCTCGCTTTCCCTCGCCTCGCCTTCCCTCGCCTCATCTCGCCTTCCCTCGTCTCGCCTCACGTCGCTTTCCCTCGCCTCGACTCGCTTTCCCCCGCCTCGCTTTGCCTCGCCTTCCCTCGCCTCGCTTTCCCTCGCCTCGCCTCGCTTTCCCTCGCCTCGCCTCGCTTTCCCTCACCTCGCCTTCCCTTGCCTCGCTTTCCCTCACCTCGCTTTCCCTCGTTTCGCCTCGCCTCGCTTTCCCTCGCCTCGCCTCGCTTTCCCCCGCCTCGCTTTGCCTCGCTTTGCCTCGACTCGCTTTCCCTCGCCTTCCCTCGCCTCGCTTTCCATCACCTCGCTTTCCCTCGCCTCGCCTCGCTTACCCTCGCCTCTCCTCGCTTTCCCTCGCCTCGCTTTCCCTCGCTTTCCCTCGCCTCGCCTCGGTTTCCCTCGCCTCGCCTCCCTTTACCTCGCCTCGCCTCCCTTTCCCTCGCCTCGCTTTCCCTCGCCTCGCCTCCCTTTCCCTCGCCTCACATCACTTTCCATCGCCTCGCCTCCCTTTCCCTCGCCTCACATCACTTTCCCTCGCCTCGGTTTCCCTCGCCTCGCTTTCCCTCGCCTCGCTTTCCCTCGCGTCGCTTTCCCTCGCCTCGCCTCGCCTTCCCTAGCCTCACATCGCTTTCCCTCGCCTCGCCTCTCTTTCCCTCGCCTCGCCTCCCTTTCCTCGCATCGCCTCGCTTTCCCTCGCCCCGCCTCGCTTTCCCTCGCCTCGCTTTCCCTGGCCTCGCTTTCCCTCGCCTCGCCTCGCTTTCCCTCGCCTCGCTTTCCCTCGCCTCGCCTCGCTTTTCCTCGCCTCGCTTTCTCTCGCCTCGCCTCGCCTTCCCTAGCGTCGCCTCGCTTTCCCTCGCCTCGCCTCGCTTTCCCTTGTCTCGCTTTCCCTCGCCTCGCCTCGCTTTCCCTCGCCTCGCCTCGCTTTCCCTCGCCTCGCCTCGCTTTCCCTCGCCTCGCTTTCCCTCGCCTCGCCTCTCTTTCCCTCGCCTCGCCTCCCTTTCCTCGCCTCGCCTCGCTTTCCCTCGCCTCGCCTCGCTTTCCCTCACCTCGCCTTCCCTTGCCTCGCTTTCCCTCACCTCGCTTTCCCTCGTTTCGCCTCGCCTCGCTTTCCCTCGCCTCGCCTCGCTTTCCCCCGCCTCGCTTTGCCTCGCTTTGCCTCGACTCGCTTTCCCTCGCCTTCCCTCGCCTCGCTTTCCATCACCTCGCTTTCCCTCGCCTCGCCTCGGTTTCCCTTGCCTCGCCTCCCTTTACCTCGCCTCGCCTCGCTTTCCCTCGCCTCGCTTTCCCTCGCCTCGCTTTCCCTCGCCTCGCTTTCCCTCGCCTCGCCTCGCCTTCCCTCGCCTCACATCGCTTTCCCTCCCCTCGACTCGCTTTCCCGCGCCTCGCTTTCCCTCGCCTTCCCTCGCCTCGCTTTCAATCACCTCGCTTTCCCTCGCTTTTCTCGCCTCGCTTACCCTCGCCTCGCCTCCCTTTCCCTTGCCTCGCCTTCCCTCGCCTCGCCTTCCCTCGCCTCGCCTTCCATCGCCTCGCTTTCCCTCGCCTCGCCTCGCTTTCCCTCGCCTCGCCTCGCTTTCCCTCGCCTCGCTTTCCCTCGCCTCGACTCGCTTTCCCCCGCCTCGCTTTGCCTCGCCTTCCCTCGCCTCGCTTTCCCTCGCGTCGCCTCGCTTTCCCTTGCCTCGCCTCGCTTTCCCTCACCTCGCATTCCCTTGCCTCGCTTTCCCTCACCTCGCTTTCCCTCGTTTCGCCTCGCCTCGCTTTCCCTCGCCTCGCCTCGCTTTCCAACGCCTCGCATTGCCTCGCTTTGCCTCGACTCGCTTTCCCTCGCCTTCCCTCGCCTCGCTTTCCATCACCTCGCTTTCCCTCGCCTCGCCTCGCTTACCCTCGCCTCTCCTCGCTTTCCCTCGCCTCGCTTTCCTTCGCTTTCCCTCGCCTCGCTTTCCCTCGCCTCGCTTTCCCTCGCCTCGCCTCCCTTTCCCTCGCCTCCCTTTCCCTCGCCTCGCCTACTTTTCCCTCGCCTCACCTCGCCTTCCCTCGCCTCGCCTCGCCTTCCCTCGCCTCGCCTCGCCTGGCTTTCCCTTGCCTCGCCTCGCTTTCCCTCGCCTCGCCTCCCTTCGCTTTCTCTCGCCTCGCCTCGCTTCGCTTTCCCTCGCCTCGCATCGCTTTCCCTCGCCTCGCCTCGCTTTCTCTCGCCTCTCCTCGCTTTCCCTCTACTCGCCTCTTTCCCCTGCCTCGCATCGCTTTCCCTTGCCTCGCCTTCCCTCGCCTCGCCTTCCCTCTCCTCGCCTTCCCTCGCCTCGCTTTCCCTCGCCTTGCCTCGCTTACCCTCATCTCGCCTTCCCTCGCCTCGCTTTCCCTCGTCTCGCCTTCCCTCGCCTCGCCTCGCCTCGCTTTCCCTCGCCTCCCCTCTCCTCGCCTTCCCTCGCCTCGCCTCGCTTTCCCTCGCCTCGCCTCTCTTTCCCTCGCCTCGCCTCCCTTTCCTCGCATCGCCTCGCTTTCCCTCGCCTCGCCTCGCTTTCACTTGCCTCCCTTTCCCTCGCCTCGCTTTCCCTCGCCTCGCCTCCCTTTCCCTCGCCTCACATTACTTTCCATCGCCTCGCCTCCCTTTCCCTCGCCTCACATCACTTTCCCTCACCTCGCCTTCCCTCGCCTCGCCTTCCCTCGCCTCGCTTTCCCTCGCCTCGCCTCTCTTTCCCTCGCCTCGCCTCCCTTTCCTCGCCTCGCCTCGCTTTCCCTCGCCTCGCCTCGCTTTCCCTCACCTCGCCTTCCCTTGCCTCGCTTTCCCTCACCTCGCTTTCCCTCGTTTCGCCTCGCCTCGCTTTCCCTCGCCTCGCCTCGCTTTCCCCCGCCTCGCTTTGCCTCGCTTTGCCTCGACTCGCTTTCCCTCGCCTTCCCTCGCCTCGCTTTCCATCACCTCGCTTTCCCTCGCTTCGCCTCGCTTACCCTCGCCTCTCCTCGCTTTCCCTCGCCTCGCTTTCCCTCGCTTTCCATCACCTCGCTTTCCCTCGCCTCGCCTCGGTTTCCCTTGCCTCGCCTCCCTTTACCTCGCCTCGCCTCGCTTTCCCTCGCCTCGCTTTCCCTCGCCTCGCTTTCCCTCGCCTCGCTTTCCCTCGCCTCGCCTCGCCTTCCCTCGCCTCACATCGCTTTCCCTCCCCTCGACTCGCTTTCCCGCGCCTCGCTTTCCCTCGCCTTCCCTCTCCTCGCTTTCAATCACCTCGCTTTCCCTCGCTTTTCTCGCCTCGCTTACCCTCGCCTCGCCTCCCTTTCCCTTGCCTCGCCTTCCCTCGCCTCGCCTTCCCTCGCCTCGCCTTCCATCGCCTCGCTTTCCCTCGCCTCGCCTCGCTTTCCCTCGCCTCGCCTCGCTTTCCCTCGCCTCGCTTTCCCTCGCCTCGACTCGCTTTCCCCCGCCTCGCTTTGCCTCGCCTTCCCTCGCCTCGCTTTCCCTCGCGTCGCCTCGCTTTCCCTTGCCTCGCCTCGCTTTCCCTCACCTCGCATTCCCTTGCCTCGCTTTCCCTCACCTCGCTTTCCCTCGTTTCGCCTCGCCTCGCTTTCCCTCGCCTCGCCTCGCTTTCCAACGCCTCGCATTGCCTCGCTTTGCCTCGACTCGCTTTCCCTCGCCTTCCCTCGCCTCGCTTTCCATCACCTCGCTTTCCCTCGCCTCGCCTCGCTTACCCTCGCCTCTCCTCGCTTTCCCTCGCCTCGCTTTCCTTCGCTTTCCCTCGCCTCGCTTTCCCTCGCCTCGCTTTCCCTCGCCTCGCCTCCCTTTCCCTCGCCTCCCTTTCCCTCGCCTCGCCTACCTTTCCCTCGCCTCACCTCGCATTCCCTCGCCTCGCCTTCCCTCGCCTCGCTTTCCCTCGCCTCGCTTTCCCTAGCCTCGCCTCGCTTTCCCTCGCCTCGCCTCGCCTTCCCTCGCCTCGCCTCGCCTTCCCTCGCCTCGCCTCTCCTGGCTTTCCCTTGCCTCGCCTCGCTTTCCCTCGCCTCGCCTCCCTTCGCTTTCTCTCGCCTCGCCTCGCTTCGCTTTCCCTCGCCTCGCATCGCTTTCCCTCGCCTCGCCTCGCTTTCTCTCGCCTCTCCTCGCTTTCCCTCTACTCGCCTCTTTCCCCTGCCTCGCCTCGCTTTCCCTTGCCTCGCCTTCCCTCGCCTCGCCTTCCCTCTCCTCGCCTTCCCTCGCCTCGCTTTCCCTCGCCTTGCCTCGCTTACCCTCATCTCGCCTTCCCTCGCCTCGCTTTCCCTCGTCTCGCCTTCCCTCGCCTCGCCTCGCCTCGCTTTCCCTCGCCTCCCCTCTCCTCGCCTTCCCTCGCCTCGCCTCCCTTTCCCTCGCCTCGCCTCCCTTTCCTCGCATCGCCTCGCTTTCCCTCGCCTCGCCTCGCTTTCACTTGCCTCGCTTTCCCTCGCCTCGCCTCGCTTTCCCTCGCCTCGCTTTCCGTCACATCGCCACGCTTTTCCTCGCCTCGCTTTTCCTCGCCTCGCCTCGCTTTCCCTCGCCTCGCCTCGCCTTCCCTCGCCTCGCTTTCCCTCGCCTCGCTTTCCCTCGCCTCGCTTTCCCTCGCCTCACATCGCTTTCCCTCCCCTCGACTCGCTTTACCCCGCCTCGCTTTGCCTCGCCTTCCCTCGCCTCGCCTTCCCTCGCCTCGCCTTCCCTCGCCTCGCTTTCCCTCGCCTCGCCTCGCTTTCCCTCGCCTCGCCTCGCTTTCCCTCGCCTCGCCTCGCCTTCCATCGCCTCGCCTCGCCTGGCTTTCCCTTGCCTCGCCTCGCTTTCCCTCGCCTCGCCTCGCTTTGCTTTACCCCGCCTCGCTTTGCCTCGCTTTGCCTCGACTCGCTTTCCCTCGCCTTCCCTCGCCTCGCTTTCCATCACCTCGCTTTCCCTCGCCTCGCCTCGGTTTCCCTTGCCTCGCCTTCCTTTCCCTCGCCTCGCCGCCCTTTCCCTCGCCTCGCTTTCCCTCGCCTCGCCTCCCTTTCCCTCGCCTCACATCACTTTCCATCGCCTCCCCTCCCTTTCCCTCGCCTCACATCACTTTCCCTCGCCTCGCTTTCCCTCGCCTCGCTTTCCCTCGCCTCGCTTTCCCTCGCCTCTCTTTCCCTCGCCTCGCCTCGCCTTCCCTCGCCTCACATCGCTTTCCCTCGCCTCGCTTTCCCTCACCTCCCTCGCTTTCCCTTGCCTCGCCTTCCCTCGCCTCGCCTTCCCTCTCCTCGCCTTCCCTCGCCTCGCTTTCCCTCGCCTTGCCTCGCTTACCCTCATCTCGCCTTCCCTCGCCTCGCTTTCCCTCGTCTCGCCTTCCCTCGCCTCGCCTCGCCTCGCCTCGCCTCGCCTTCCCTCGCCTCGCCTCGCTTTCCCTCACCTCGCCTCGCTTTCCCTCGCCTCGCCTCGCTTTCCCTCGCCTCGCTTTCCCTGGCCTCGCTTTCCCTCGCCTCGCCTCGCTTTCCCTCGCCTCGCTTTCCCTCGCCTCGCCTCGCTTTTCCTCGCCTCGCTTTCTCTCGCCTCGCCTCGCTTTCCCTCGCCTCGCTTTCCCTCGCCTCGCCTCGCCTTCCCTCGCGTCGCCTCGCTTTCCCTCGCCTCGCCTCGCTTTCCCTCGCCTCGCTTTCCCTCGCCTCGCCTCGGTTTCCCTCGCCTCGCATCGCTTTCCCTCGCCTCGCTTTCCCTCGCCTCGCTTTCCCTCGCCTCGCTTTCCCTCGCCTCGACTCTCTTTCCCTCGCCTCGCCTCCCTTTCCTCGCCTCGCCTCGCTTTCCCTCGCCTCGCCTCGCTTTCCCTCGCCTCGCCTCGCCTTCCCTAGCCTCCCCTCTCTTTCCCTCGCCTCGCCTCGATTTCCCTTGCCTCGCTTTCCCTCGCCTCGCCTCGCTTTCCCTCGCCTCGCCTCGCTTTCCTTTGCCTCGCTTTCCCTCCCCTCGACTCGCTTTCCCCCGCGTCGCTTTGCCTCGCCTTCCCTCGCCTCGCTTTCCCTCGCCTTCCCTCGCCTCGCTTTCCCTCGCCTCGCCTCGCTTTCCCTCGCCTCGCCTCGCTTTCCCTCACCTCGCTTTCCCTTGCCTCGCTTTCCCTCGCCTCGCCTCACTTTCCCTCGCCTCGCCTCGCTTTCCCTCGCCTCGCCTTCCCTCGCCTCATCTCGCCTTCCCTCGCCTCGCCTCACATCGCTTTCCCTCGCCTCGACTCGCTTTCCCCCGCCTCGCTTTGCCTCGCCTTCCCTCGCCTCGCTTTCCCTCGCCTCGCCTCGCTTTCCCTCACCTCGCCTTCCCTTGCCTCGCTTTCCCTCACCTCGCTTTCCCTCGTTTCGCCTCGCCTCGCTTTCCCTCGCCTCGCCTCGCTTTCCCCCGCCTCGCTTTGCCTCGCTTTGCCTCGACTCGCTTTCCCTCGCCTTCCCTCGCCTCGCTTTCCATCACCTCGCTTTCCGTCGCCTCGCCTCGCTTACCCTCGCCTCTCCTCGCTTTCCCTCGCCTCGCTTTCCCTCGCTTTCCCTCGCCTCGCTTTCCCTCGCCTCGCCTCGGTTTCCCTCGCCTCGCCTCCCTTTACCTCGCCTCGCCTCCCTTTCCCTCGCCTCGCTTTCCCTCGCCTCGCCTCCCTTTCCCTCGCCTCACATTACTTTCCATCGCCTCGCCTCCCTTTCCCTCGCCTCACATCACTTTCCCTCGCCTCGCTTTCCCTCGCCTCGCTTTCCCTCGCCTCGCTTTCCCTCGCCTCGCTTTCCCTCGCCTCGCCTCGCCTTCCCTAGCCTCACATCGCTTTCCCTCGCGTCGCCTCTCTTTCCCTCGCCTCGCCTCCCTTTCCTCGCATCGCCTCGCTTTCCCTCGCCCCGCCTCGCTTTCCCTCGCCTCGCTTTCCCTGGCCTCGCTTTCCCTCGCCTCGCCTCGCTTTCCCTCGCCTCGCTTTCCCTCGCCTCGCCTCGCTTTTCCTCGCCTCGCTTTCTCTCGCCTCGCCTCGCCTTCCCTAGCGTCGCCTCGCTTTCCCTCGCCTCGTCTCGCTTTCCCTTGTCTTGCTTTCCCTCGCCTCGCCTCGCTTTCCCTCGCCTCGCCTCTCTTTCCCTGGCCTCGCTTTCCCTGGCCTCGCTTTCCCTCGCCTCGCTTTCCCTCGCCTCGCCTCTCTTTCCCTCGCCTCGCCTCCCTTTCCTCGCCTCGCCTCGCTTTCCCTCGCCTTCCCTCGCCTCGCTTTCCATCACCTCGCTTTCCCTCGCCTCGACTCGCTTACCCTCGCCTCTCCTCGCTTTCCCTCGCCTCGCTTTCCCTCGCTTTCCCTCGCCTCGCTTTCCCTCGCCTCGCCTCGGTTTCCCTTGCCTCGCCTCCCTTTCCCTCGCCTCGCCGCCCTTTCCCTCGCCTCGCTTTCCCTCGCCTCGCCTCCCTTTCCCTCGCCTGACATCACTTTCCATCGCCTCCCCTCCCTTTCCCTCGCCTCACATCACTTTCCCTCGCCTCGCTTTCCCTCGCCTCGCTTTCCCTCGCCTCGCTTTCCCTCGCCTCGCCTCGCCTTCCCTCGCCTCACATCGCTTTCCCTCGCCTCGCTTTCCCTCACCTCCCTCGCTTTCCCTTGCCTCGCCTTCCCTCGCCTCGCCTTCCCTCGCCTCGCCTACCCTCGCATCGCTTTCCCTCGCCTCGCCTCGCTTTCTCTCGCCTCTCCTCGCTTTCCCTCTACTCGCCTCTCTTTCCCCTACCTCGCCTCGCTTTCCCTTGCCTCGCTTTCCCTCGCCTCGCCTTCCCTCGCCTCGCCTTCCCTCGCCTCGCCTACCCTCGCATCGCTTTCCCTCGCCTCCCCTCGCTTTCCCTCGCCTCGCCTCGCCTTCCCTCGCCTCGCCTCGCCTTCCCTCGCCTCGCCTCGCTTCGCTTTCCCTCGCCTCGCATCGCTTTCCCTCGCCTCGCCTCGCTTTCTCTCGCCTCTCCTCGCTTTCCCTCTACTCGCCTCTCTTTCCCCTACCTCGCCTCGCTTTCCCTTGCCTCGCCTTCCCTCGCCTCGCCTTCCCTCTCCTCGCCTTCCCTCGCCTCGCTTTCCCTCGCCTTGCCTCGCTTTCCCTCATCTCGCCTTCCCTCGCCTCGCTTTCCCTCGTCTCGCCTTCCCTCGCCTCGCCTCGCCTCGCCTCGCCTTCCCTCGCCTCGCCTCGCTTTCCCTCACTCGCCTCGCTTTCCCTCGCCTCGCCTCGCTTTCCCTCGCCTCGCTTTCCCTGGCCTCGCTTTCCCTCGCCTCGCCTCGCTTTCCCTCTCCTCTCTTTCCCTCGCCTCGCCTCGCTTTTCCTCGCCTCGCTTTCTCTCGCCTCGCCTCGCTTTCCCTCGCCTCGCTTTCCCTCGCCTCGCCTCGCCTTCCCTCGCCTCGCCTCTCTTTCCCTCGCCTCGCCTCGGTTTCCCTCGCCTCGCTTTCCCTCGCCTCGCCTCGCTTTCCCTCGCCTCGCATCGCTTTCCCTCGCCTCGCTTTCCCTCGCCTCGGTTTCCCTCGCCTCGTTTTCCCTCGCCTCGACTCTCTTTCCCTCGCCTCGCCTCCCTTTCCTCGCCTCGCCTCGCTTTCCCTCGCCTCGCCTCGCTTTCCCTCGCCTCGCCTCGCCTTCCCTAGCCTCCCCTCGCTTTCCCTCGCCTCGCCTCGATTTCCCTTGCCTCGCTTTCCCTCGCCTCGCCTCGCTTTCCCTCGCCTCGCCTCGCTTTCCTTTGCCTCGCTTTCCCTCCCCCGACTCGCTTTCCCCCGCGTCGCTTTGCCTCGCCTTCCCTCGCCTCGCTTTCCCTCGCCTTCCCTCGCCTCGCTTTCCCTCGCCTCGCCTCGCTTTCCCTCACCTCGCTTTCCCTTGCCTCGCTTTCCCTCGCCTCGCCTCACTTTCCCTCGCCTCGCCTCGCTTTCCCTCGCCTCGCTTTCCCTCGCCTCGCTTTCCCTCGCCTCGCCTTCCCTCGCCTCATCTCGCCTTCCCTCGCCTCGCCTCACATCGCTTTCCCTCGCCTCGACTCGCTTTCCCCCGCCTCGCTTTGCCTCGCCTTCCCTCGCCTCGCTTTCCCTCGCCTCGCCTCGCTTTCCCTCGCCTCGCCTCGCTTTCCCTCACCTCGCCTTCCCTTGCCTCGCTTTCCCTCACCTCGCTTTCCCTCGTTTCGCCTCGCCTCGCTTTCCCTCGCCTCGCCTCGCTTTCCCCCGCCTCGCTTTGCCTCGCTTTGCCTCGACTCGCTTTCCCTCGCCTTCCCTCGCCTCGCTTTCCATCACCTCGCTTTCCCTCGCCTCGCCTCGCTTACCCTCGCCTCTCCTCGCTTTCCCTCGCCTCGCTTTCCCTCGCTTTCCCTCGCCTCGCTTTCCCTCGCCTCGCCTCTATTTCCCTCGCCTCGCCTCCCTTTACCTCGCCTCGCCTCCCTTTCCCTCGCCTCGCTTTCCCTCGCCTCGCCTCCCTTTCCCTCGCCTCACATTACTTTCCATCGCCTCGCCTCCCTTTCCCTCGCCTCACATCACTTTCCCTCGCCTCGCTTTCCCTCGCCTCGCTTTCCCTCGCCTCGCTTTCCCTCGCCTCGCTTTCCCTCGCCTCGCCTCGCCTTCCCTAGCCTCACATCGCTTTCCCTCGCCTCGCCTCTCTTTCCCTCGCCTCGCCTCCCTTTCCTCGCATCGCCTCGCTTTCCCTCGCCCCGCCTCGCTTTCCCTCGCCTCGCTTTCCCTGGCCTCGCTTTCCCTCGCCTCGCCTCGCTTTCCCTCGCCTCGCTTTCCCTCGCCTCGCCTCGCTTTTCCTCGCCTCGCTTTCTCTCGCCTCGCCTCGCCTTCCCTAGCGTCGCCTCGCTTTCCCTCGCCTCGTCTCGCTTTCCCTTGTCTCGCTTTCCCTCGCCTCGCCTCTCTTTCCCTGGCCTCGCTTTCCCTGGCCTCGCTTTCCCTCGCCTCGCTTTCCCTCGCCTCGCCTCTCTTTCCCTCGCCTCGCCTCCCTTTCCTCGCCTCACCTCGCTTTCCCTCGCCTCGCCTCGCTTTCCCTCACCTCGCCTTCCCTTGCCTCGCTTTCCCTCACCTCGCTTTCCCTCGTTTCGCCTCGCCTCGCCTCGCTTTCCCCCGCCTCGCTTTGCCTCGCTTTGCCTCGACTCGCTTTCCCTCGTCTTCCCTCGCCTTGCTTTCCATCACCTCGCTTTCCCTCGCCTCGCCTCGCTTTCCCTCACCTCGCTTTCCCTTGCCTCGCTTTCCCTCGCCTCGCCTCACTTTCCCTCGCCTCGCCTCGCTTTCCCTCGCCTCGCCTTCCCTCGCCTCATCTCGCCTTCCCTCGCCTCGCCTCACATCGCTTTCCCTCGCCTCGACTCGCTTTCCCGCGCCTCGCTTTCCCTCGCCTTCCCTCGCCTCGCTTTCCCTCGCCTCGCCTCGCTTTCCCTCACCTCGCCTTCCCTTGCCTCGCTTTCCCTCACCTCGCTTTCCCTCGTTTCGCCTCGCCTCGCTTTCCCTCGCCTCGCCTCGCTTTCCCCCGCCTCGCTTTGCCTCGCTTTGCCTCGACTCGCTTTCCCTCGCCTTCCCTCGCCTCGCTTTCCATCACCTCGCTTTCCGTCGCCTCGCCTCGCTTACCCTCGCCTCTCCTCGCTTTCCCTCGCCTCGCTTTCCCTCGCTTTCCCTCGCCTCGCTTTCCCTCGCCTCGCCTCGGTTTCCCTCGCCTCGCCTCCCTTTACCTCGCCTCGCCTCCCTTTCCCTCGCCTCGCTTTCCCTCGCCTCGCCTCCCTTTCCCTCGCCTCACATTACTTTCCATCGCCTCGCCTCCCTTTCCCTCGCCTCACATCACTTTCCCTCGCCTCGCTTTCCCTCGCCTCGCTTTCCCTCGCCTCGCTTTCCCTCGCCTCGCTTTCCCTCGCCTCGCCTCGCCTTCCCTAGCCTCACATCGCTTTCCCTCGCGTCGCCTCTCTTTCCCTCGCCTCGCCTCCCTTTCCTCGCATCGCCTCGCTTTCCCTCGCCCCGCCTCGCTTTCCCTCGCCTCGCTTTCCCTGGCCTCGCTTTCCCTCGCCTCGCCTCGCTTTCCCTCGCCTCGCTTTCCCTCGCCTCGCCTCGCTTTTCCTCGCCTCGCTTTCTCTCGCCTCGCCTCGCCTTCCCTAGCGTCGCCTCGCTTTCCCTCGCCTCGTCTCGCTTTCCCTTGTCTTGCTTTCCCTCGCCTCGCCTCGCTTTCCCTCGCCTCGCCTCTCTTTCCCTGGCCTCGCTTTCCCTGGCCTCGCTTTCCCTCGCCTCGCTTTCCCTCGCCTCGCCTCTCTTTCCCTCGCCTCGCCTCCCTTTCCTCGCCTCGCCTCGCTTTCCCTCGCCTTCCCTCGCCTCGCTTTCCATCACCTCGCTTTCCCTCGCCTCGACTCGCTTACCCTCGCCTCTCCTCGCTTTCCCTCGCCTCGCTTTCCCTCGCTTTCCCTCGCCTCGCTTTCCCTCGCCTCGCCTCGGTTTCCCTTGCCTCGCCTCCCTTTCCCTCGCCTCGCCGCCCTTTCCCTCGCCTCGCTTTCCCTCGCCTCGCCTCCCTTTCCCTCGCCTGACATCACTTTCCATCGCCTCCCCTCCCTTTCCCTCGCCTCACATCACTTTCCCTCGCCTCGCTTTCCCTCGCCTCGCTTTCCCTCGCCTCGCTTTCCCTCGCCTCGCCTCGCCTTCCCTCGCCTCACATCGCTTTCCCTCGCCTCGCTTTCCCTCACCTCCCTCGCTTTCCCTTGCCTCGCCTTCCCTCGCCTCGCCTTCCCTCGCCTCGCCTACCCTCGCATCTCTTTCCCTCGCCTCGCCTCGCTTTCTCTCGCCTCTCCTCGCTTTCCCTCTACTCGCCTCTCTTTCCCCTACCTCGCCTCGCTTTCCCTTGCCTCGCTTTCCCTCGCCTCGCCTTCCCTCGCCTCGCCTTCCCTCGCCTCGCCTACCCTCGCATCGCTTTCCCTCGCCTCCCCTCGCTTTCCCTCGCCTCGCCTCGCCTTCCCTCGCCTCGCCTCGCCTTCCCTCGCCTCGCCTCGCTTCGCTTTCCCTCGCCTCGCATCGCTTTCCCTCGCCTCGCCTCGCTTTCTCTCGCCTCTCCTCGCTTTCCCTCTACTCGCCTCTCTTTCCCCTACCTCGCCTCGCTTTCCCTTGCCTCGCCTTCCCTCGCCTCGCCTTCCCTCTCCTCGCCTTCCCTCGCCTCGCTTTCCCTCGCCTTGCCTCGCTTTCCCTCATCTCGCCTTCCCTCGCCTCGCTTTCCCTCGTCTCGCCTTCCCTCGCCTCGCCTCGCCTCGCCTCGCCTTCCCTCGCCTCGCCTCGCTTTCCCTCACTCGCCTCGCTTTCCCTCGCCTCGCATCGCTTTCCCTCGCCTCGCTTTCCCTCGCCTCGGTTTCCCTCGCCTCGTTTTCCCTCGCCTCGACTCTCTTTCCCTCGCCTCGCCTCCCTTTCCTCGCCTCGCCTCGCTTTCCCTCGCCTCGCCTCGCTTTCCCTCGCCTCGCCTCGCCTTCCCTAGCCTCCCCTCGCTTTCCCTCGCCTCGCCTCGATTTCCCTTGCCTCGCTTTCCCTCGCCTCGCCTCGCTTTCCCTCGCCTCGCCTCGCTTTCCTTTGCCTCGCTTTCCCTCCCCCGACTCGCTTTCCCCCGCGTCGCTTTGCCTCGCCTTCCCTCGCCTCGCTTTCCCTCGCCTTCCCTCGCCTCGCTTTCCCTCGCCTCGCCTCGCTTTCCCTCACCTCGCTTTCCCTTGCCTCGCTTTCCCTCGCCTCGCCTCACTTTCCCTCGCCTCGCCTCGCTTTCCCTCGCCTCGCTTTCCCTCGCCTCGCTTTCCCTCGCCTCGCCTTCCCTCGCCTCATCTCGCCTTCCCTCGCCTCGCCTCACATCGCTTTCCCTCGCCTCGACTCGCTTTCCCCCGCCTCGCTTTGCCTCGCCTTCCCTCGCCTCGCTTTCCCTCGCCTCGCCTCGCTTTCCCTCGCCTCGCCTCGCTTTCCCTCACCTCGCCTTCCCTTGCCTCGCTTTCCCTCACCTCGCTTTCCCTCGTTTCGCCTCGCCTCGCTTTCCCTCGCCTCGCCTCGCTTTCCCTCGCCTCTCCTCGCTTTCCCTCGCCTCGCTTTCCCTCGCTTTCCCTCGCCTCGCTTTCCCTCGCCTCGCCTCGCTTTCCCTCGCCTCGCCTCGCTTTCCCTCACCTCGCCTTCCCTTGCCTCGCTTTCCCTCACCTCGCTTTCCCTCGTTTCGCCTCGCCTCGCTTTCCCTCGCCTCGCCTCGCTTTCCCCCGCCTCGCTTTGCCTCGCTTTGCCTCGACTCGCTTTCCCTCGCCTTCCCTCGCCTCGCTTTCCATCACCTCGCTTTCCCTCGCCTCGCCTCGCTTACCCTCGCCTCTCCTCGCTTTCCCTCGCCTCGCTTTCCCTCGCTTTCCCTCGCCTCGCTTTCCCTCGCCTCGCCTCTATTTCCCTCGCCTCGCCTCCCTTTACCTCGCCTCGCCTCCCTTTCCCTCGCCTCGCTTTCCCTCGCCTCGCCTCCCTTTCCCTCGCCTCACATTACTTTCCATCGCCTCGCCTCCCTTTCCCTCGCCTCACATCACTTTCCCTCGCCTCGCTTTCCCTCGCCTCGCTTTCCCTCGCCTCGCTTTCCCTCGCCTCGCTTTCCCTCGCCTCGCCTCGCCTTCCCTAGCCTCACATCGCTTTCCCTCGCCTCGCCTCTCTTTCCCTCGCCTCGCCTCCCTTTCCTCGCATCGCCTCGCTTTCCCTCGCCCCGCCTCGCTTTCCCTCGCCTCGCTTTCCCTGGCCTCGCTTTCCCTCGCCTCGCCTCGCTTTCCCTCGCCTCGCTTTCCCTCGCCTCGCCTCGCTTTTCCTCGCCTCGCTTTCTCTCGCCTCGCCTCGCCTTCCCTAGCGTCGCCTCGCTTTCCCTCGCCTCGTCTCGCTTTCCCTTGTCTCGCTTTCCCTCGCCTCGCCTCTCTTTCCCTGGCCTCGCTTTCCCTGGCCTCGCTTTCCCTCGCCTCGCTTTCCCTCGCCTCGCCTCTCTTTCCCTCGCCTCGCCTCCCTTTCCTCGCCTCACCTCGCTTTCCCTCGCCTCGCCTCGCTTTCCCTCACCTCGCCTTCCCTTGCCTCGCTTTCCCTCACCTCGCTTTCCCTCGTTTCGCCTCGCCTCGCCTCGCTTTCCCCCGCCTCGCTTTGCCTCGCTTTGCCTCGACTCGCTTTCCCTCGTCTTCCCTCGCCTTGCTTTCCATCACCTCGCTTTCCCTCGCCTCGCCTCGCTTTCCCTCACCTCGCTTTCCCTTGCCTCGCTTTCCCTCGCCTCGCCTCACTTTCCCTCGCCTCGCCTCGCTTTCCCTCGCCTCGCCTTCCCTCGCCTCATCTCGCCTTCCCTCGCCTCGCCTCACATCGCTTTCCCTCGCCTCGACTCGCTTTCCCGCGCCTCGCTTTCCCTCGCCTTCCCTCGCCTCGCTTTCCCTCGCCTCGCCTCGCTTTCCCTCACCTCGCCTTCCCTTGCCTCGCTTTCCCTCACCTCGCTTTCCCTCGTTTCGCCTCGCCTCGCTTTCCCTCGCCTCGCCTCGCTTTCCCCCGCCTCGCTTTGCCTCGCTTTGCCTCGACTCGCTTTCCCTCGCCTTCCCTCGCCTCGCTTTCCATCACCTCGCTTTCCGTCGCCTCGCCTCGCTTACCCTCGCCTCTCCTCGCTTTCCCTCGCCTCGCTTTCCCTCGCTTTCCCTCGCCTCGCTTTCCCTCGCCTCGCCTCGGTTTCCCTCGCCTCGCCTCCCTTTACCTCGCCTCGCCTCCCTTTCCCTCGCCTCGCTTTCCCTCGCCTCGCCTCCCTTTCCCTCGCCTCACATTACTTTCCATCGCCTCGCCTCCCTTTCCCTCGCCTCACATCACTTTCCCTCGCCTCGCTTTCCCTCGCCTCGCTTTCCCTCGCCTCGCTTTCCCTCGCCTCGCTTTCCCTCGCCTCGCCTCGCCTTCCCTAGCCTCACATCGCTTTCCCTCGCGTCGCCTCTCTTTCCCTCGCCTCGCCTCCCTTTCCTCGCATCGCCTCGCTTTCCCTCGCCCCGCCTCGCTTTCCCTCGCCTCGCTTTCCCTGGCCTCGCTTTCCCTCGCCTCGCCTCGCTTTCCCTCGCCTCGCTTTCCCTCGCCTCGCCTCGCTTTTCCTCGCCTCGCTTTCTCTCGCCTCGCCTCGCCTTCCCTAGCGTCGCCTCGCTTTCCCTCGCCTCGTCTCGCTTTCCCTTGTCTTGCTTTCCCTCGCCTCGCCTCGCTTTCCCTCGCCTCGCCTCTCTTTCCCTGGCCTCGCTTTCCCTGGCCTCGCTTTCCCTCGCCTCGCTTTCCCTCGCCTCGCCTCTCTTTCCCTCGCCTCGCCTCCCTTTCCTCGCCTCGCCTCGCTTTCCCTCGCCTTCCCTCGCCTCGCTTTCCATCACCTCGCTTTCCCTCGCCTCGACTCGCTTACCCTCGCCTCTCCTCGCTTTCCCTCGCCTCGCTTTCCCTCGCTTTCCCTCGCCTCGCTTTCCCTCGCCTCGCCTCGGTTTCCCTTGCCTCGCCTCCCTTTCCCTCGCCTCGCCGCCCTTTCCCTCGCCTCGCTTTCCCTCGCCTCGCCTCCCTTTCCCTCGCCTGACATCACTTTCCATCGCCTCCCCTCCCTTTCCCTCGCCTCACATCACTTTCCCTCGCCTCGCTTTCCCTCGCCTCGCTTTCCCTCGCCTCGCTTTCCCTCGCCTCGCCTCGCCTTCCCTCGCCTCACATCGCTTTCCCTCGCCTCGCTTTCCCTCACCTCCCTCGCTTTCCCTTGCCTCGCCTTCCCTCGCCTCGCCTTCCCTCGCCTCGCCTACCCTCGCATCTCTTTCCCTCGCCTCGCCTCGCTTTCTCTCGCCTCTCCTCGCTTTCCCTCTACTCGCCTCTCTTTCCCCTACCTCGCCTCGCTTTCCCTTGCCTCGCTTTCCCTCGCCTCGCCTTCCCTCGCCTCGCCTTCCCTCGCCTCGCCTACCCTCGCATCGCTTTCCCTCGCCTCCCCTCGCTTTCCCTCGCCTCGCCTCGCCTTCCCTCGCCTCGCCTCGCCTTCCCTCGCCTCGCCTCGCTTCGCTTTCCCTCGCCTCGCATCGCTTTCCCTCGCCTCGCCTCGCTTTCTCTCGCCTCTCCTCGCTTTCCCTCTACTCGCCTCTCTTTCCCCTACCTCGCCTCGCTTTCCCTTGCCTCGCCTTCCCTCGCCTCGCCTTCCCTCTCCTCGCCTTCCCTCGCCTCGCTTTCCCTCGCCTTGCCTCGCTTTCCCTCATCTCGCCTTCCCTCGCCTCGCTTTCCCTCGTCTCGCCTTCCCTCGCCTCGCCTCGCCTCGCCTCGCCTTCCCTCGCCTCGCCTCGCTTTCCCTCACTCGCCTCGCTTTCCCTCGCCTCGCATCGCTTTCCCTCGCCTCGCTTTCCCTCGCCTCGGTTTCCCTCGCCTCGTTTTCCCTCGCCTCGACTCTCTTTCCCTCGCCTCGCCTCCCTTTCCTCGCCTCGCCTCGCTTTCCCTCGCCTCGCCTCGCTTTCCCTCGCCTCGCCTCGCCTTCCCTAGCCTCCCCTCGCTTTCCCTCGCCTCGCCTCGATTTCCCTTGCCTCGCTTTCCCTCGCCTCGCCTCGCTTTCCCTCGCCTCGCCTCGCTTTCCTTTGCCTCGCTTTCCCTCCCCCGACTCGCTTTCCCCCGCGTCGCTTTGCCTCGCCTTCCCTCGCCTCGCTTTCCCTCGCCTTCCCTCGCCTCGCTTTCCCTCGCCTCGCCTCGCTTTCCCTCACCTCGCTTTCCCTTGCCTCGCTTTCCCTCGCCTCGCCTCACTTTCCCTCGCCTCGCCTCGCTTTCCCTCGCCTCGCTTTCCCTCGCCTCGCTTTCCCTCGCCTCGCCTTCCCTCGCCTCATCTCGCCTTCCCTCGCCTCGCCTCACATCGCTTTCCCTCGCCTCGACTCGCTTTCCCCCGCCTCGCTTTGCCTCGCCTTCCCTCGCCTCGCTTTCCCTCGCCTCGCCTCGCTTTCCCTCGCCTCGCCTCGCTTTCCCTCACCTCGCCTTCCCTTGCCTCGCTTTCCCTCACCTCGCTTTCCCTCGTTTCGCCTCGCCTCGCTTTCCCTCGCCTCGCCTCGCTTTCCCTCGCCTCTCCTCGCTTTCCCTCGCCTCGCTTTCCCTCGCTTTCCCTCGCCTCGCTTTCCCTCGCCTCGCCTCTATTTCCCTCGCCTCGCCTCCCTTTACCTCGCCTCGCCTCCCTTTCCCTCGCCTCGCTTTCCCTCGCCTCGCCTCCCTTTCCCTCGCCTCACATTACTTTCCATCGCCTCGCCTCCCTTTCCCTCGCCTCACATCACTTTCCCTCGCCTCGCTTTCCCTCGCCTCGCTTTCCCTCGCCTCGCTTTCCCTCGCCTCGCTTTCCCTCGCCTCGCCTCGCCTTCCCTAGCCTCACATCGCTTTCCCTCGCCTCGCCTCTCTTTCCCTCGCCTCGCCTCCCTTTCCTCGCATCGCCTCGCTTTCCCTCGCCCCGCCTCGCTTTCCCTCGCCTCGCTTTCCCTGGCCTCGCTTTCCCTCGCCTCGCCTCGCTTTCCCTCGCCTCGCTTTCCCTCGCCTCGCCTCGCTTTTCCTCGCCTCGCTTTCTCTCGCCTCGCCTCGCCTTCCCTAGCGTCGCCTCGCTTTCCCTCGCCTCGTCTCGCTTTCCCTTGTCTCGCTTTCCCTCGCCTCGCCTCTCTTTCCCTGGCCTCGCTTTCCCTGGCCTCGCTTTCCCTCGCCTCGCTTTCCCTCGCCTCGCCTCTCTTTCCCTCGCCTCGCCTCCCTTTCCTCGCCTCACCTCGCTTTCCCTCGCCTCGCCTCGCTTTCCCTCACCTCGCCTTCCCTTGCCTCGCTTTCCCTCACCTCGCTTTCCCTCGTTTCGCCTCGCCTCGCCTCGCTTTCCCCCGCCTCGCTTTGCCTCGCTTTGCCTCGACTCGCTTTCCCTCGTCTTCCCTCGCCTTGCTTTCCATCACCTCGCTTTCCCTCGCCTCGCCTCGCTTACCCTCGCCTCTCCTCGCTTTCCCTCGCCTCGCTTTCCCTCGCTTTCCCTCGCCTCGCTTTCCCTCGCCTCGCCTCGGTTTCCCTTGCCTCGCCTCCCTTTACCTCGCCTCGCCTCGCTTTCCCTCGCCTCGCTTTCCCTCGCCTCGCTTTCCCTCGCCTCGCTTTCCCTCGCCTCGCCTCGCCTTCCCTCGCCTCACATCGCTTTCCCTCCCCTCGACTCGCTTTCCCGCGCCTCGCTTTCCCTCGCCTTCCCTCGCCTCGCTTTCAATCACCTCGCTTTCCCTCGCTTTTCTCGCCTCGCTTACCCTCGCCTCGCCTCCCTTTCCCTTGCCTCGCCTTCCCTCGCCTCGCCTTCCCTCGCCTCGCCTTCCCTCGCCTCGCTTTCCCTCGCCTCGCCTCGCTTTCCCTCGCCTCGCCTCGCTTTCCCTCGCCTCGCCTCGCCATCCCTCGCCTCGCCTCGCCTGGCTTTCCCTTGCCTCGCCTCGCCTCGCCTCGCCTCGCTTGCTTTCCCTCGCCTCCCCTCGCCTCCCTTTCCTCGCCTCGCCTCGCTTTCCCTCGCCTCGCCTCTCTTTCCCTCGCCTCGCCTCGCTTTCCCTCGCCTCGCCTCGCTTTCCCTCGCCTCGCCTCTCTTTCCCTCTCCTCGCCTCCATTTCCTCGCCTCGCCTCGCTTTCCCTCGCCTCGACTCGCTTTCTCTCGCCTCCCCTCCCTTTCCTTGCATCGCCTCGCTTTCCCTTGCCTCGCTTTCTCTCGCCTCGCCTCCCTTTCCTCGCCTCGCCTCGCTTTCCCTCGCCTCGCTTTCCCTCGCCTCGCCTCGCCTCGGTTCCCCCTGCGTCGCCTTCCATCGCCTCGCCTCGCTTTCCCTCGCCTCGCCTCGCTTTCCCTCGCCTCGCTTTCCCTCGCCTCGCTTTCCCTCGCCTTCCCTCGCCTCGCTTTCCCTCGCCTTCCCTCGCCTCGCTTTCCCTCGCCTCGCCTCGCTTTCCCTCGCCTCACATCGATTTCCCTCGCCTCGCCTCGCTTTCCCTCCCCTCGCTTTCCCTCGCCTCGCCTCGCCTTCCCTAGCCTCCCCTCGCTTTCCCTCGCCTCGCCTCGATTTCCCTCGCCTCGCTTTCTCTCGCCTCGCCTCGCTTTCCCTCGCCTCGCTTTCCCTCGCCTCGCCTCGCCTTCCCTCGCCTCGCCTCGCTTTCCCTCGCCTCGCCTCGCTTTCCCTCGCCTCGCTTTCCCTCGCCTCGCCTCGCTTTCCCTCGCCTCGCATCGCTTTCCCTCGCCTCGCTTTCCCTCGCCTCGGTTTCCCTCGCCTCGCTTTCCCTCGCCTCGACTCTCTTTCCCTCGCCTCGCCTCCCTTTCCTCGCCTCGCCTCGCTTTCCCTCGCCTCGCGTCGCTTTCCCTCGCCTCGCCTCGCCTTCCCTAGCCTCCCCTCGCTTTCCCTCGCCTCGCCTCGATTTCCCTTGCCTCGCTTTCCCTCGCCTCGCCTCGCTTTCCCTCGCCTCGCCTCGCTTTCCTTTGCCTCGCTTTCCCTCCCCTCGACTCGCTTTCCCCCGCGTCGCTTTGCCTCGCCTTCCCTCGCCTCACTTTCCCTCGCCTTCCCTCGCCTCACTTTCCCTCGCCTCGCCTCGCTTTCCCTCGCCTCGCCTCGCTTTCCCTCACCTCGCTTTCCCTCGCCTCGCCTTCCCTCGCCTCATCTCGCCTTCCCTCGCCTCGCGTCACATCGCTTTCCCTCGCCTCGACTCGCTTTCCCCTGCCTCGCTTTGCCTCGCCTTCCCTCGCCTCGCTTTCCCTCGCCTCGCTTTCCCTCGCCTCGCCTCGCTTTCCCTCACCTCTCCTTCCCTTGCCTCGCTTTCCCTCACCTCGCTTTCCCTCGTTTCGCCTCGCCTCGCTTTCCCTCGCCTCGCCTCGCTTTCCCCCGCCTCGCTTTGCCTCGCTTTGCCTCGACTCGCTTTCCCTCGCCTTCCCTCGCCTCGCTTTCCATCACCTCGCTTTCCCTCGCCTCGCCTCGCTTACCCTCGCCTCTCCTCGCTTTCCCTCGCCTCGCTTTCCCTCGCTTTCCCTCGCCTCGCTTTCCCTCGCCTCGCCTCGGTTTCCCTCGCCTCGCCTCCCTTTACCTCGCCTCGCCTCCCTTTCCCTCGCCTCGCTTTCCCTCGCCTCGCCTCCCTTTCCCTCCCCTCACATTACTTTCCATCGCCTCGCCTCCCTTTCCCTCGCCTCACATCACTTTCCCTCGCCTCGCTTTCCCTCGCCTCGCTTTCCCTCGCCTCGCTTTCCCTCGCCTCGCTTTCCCTCGCCTCGCCTCGCCTTCCCTAGCCTCACATCGCTTTCCCTCGCCTCGCCTCTCTTTCCCTCGCCTCGCCTCCCTTTCCTCGCATCGCCTCGCTTTCCCTCGCCCCGCCTCGCTTTCCCTCGCCTCGCTTTCCCTCGCCTCGCTTTCCCTCGCCTCGCCTCGCTTTCCCTCGCCTCGCTTTCCCTCGCCTCGCCTCTCCTTCCCTCGCCTCGCCTCGCCTTCCCTCGCCTCGCCTCGCTTCGCTTTCCCTCGCCTCGCATCGCTTTCCCTCGCCTCGCCTCGCTTTCTCTCGCCTCTCCTCGCTTTCCCTCTACTCGCCTCTCTTTCCCCTACCTCGCCTCGCTATCCCTTGCCTCGCCTTCCCTCGCCTCGCCTTCCCTCTCCTCGCCTTCCCTCGCATCGCTTTCCCTCGCCTTGCCTCGCTTACCCTCATCTCGCCTTCCCTCGCCTCGCTTTCCCTCGTCTCGCCTTCCCTCGCCTCGCCTCGCCTCGCCTCGCCTCGCCTCGCCTCGCCTCGCCTTCCCTCGCCTCGCCTCGCTTTCCCTCACCTCGCCTCGCTTTCCCTCGCCTCGCCTCGCTTTCCCTCGCCTCGCTTTCCCTCGCCTCGCCTCGCTTTTCCTCGCCTCGCTTTCTCTCGCCTCGCCTCGCTTTCCCTCGCCTCGCTTTCCCTCGCCTCGCCTCGCCTTCCCTCGCCTCGCCTCGCTTTCCCTCGCCTCGCCTCGCTTTCCCTCGCCTCGCTTTCCCTCGCCTCGGTTTCCCTCGCCTCGCTTTCCCTCTTCTCGACTCTCTTTCCCTCGCCTCGCCTCCCTTTCCTCGCGTCGCCTCGCTTTCCCTCGCCTCGCCTCCCTTTCCCTCGCCTCGCCTCGCCTTCCCTAGCCTCCCCTCGCTTTCCCTCGCCTCGCCTCGATTTCCCTTGCCTCGCTTTCCCTCGCCTCGCCTCGCTTTCCCTCGCCTCGCCTCGCTTTCCCTCGCCTCGCTTTCCCTCCCCTCGACTCGCTTTCCCCCGCGTCGCTTTGCCTCGCCTTCCCTCGCCTCGCTTTCCCTCGCCTTCCCTCGCCTCGCTTTCCCTCGCCTCGCCTCGCTTTCCCTCGCCTCGCCTCGCTTTCCCTCACCTCGCTTTCCCTTGCCTCGCTTTCCATCGCCTCGCCTCACTTTCCCTCGCCTCGCCTCGCTTTCCCTCGCCTCGCTTTCCCTCGCATCGCTTTCCCTCGCCTCGCCTTCCCTCGCCTCATCTCGCCTTCCCTCGCCTCGCCTCACATAGATTTCCCTCGCCTCGACTCGCTTTCCCCCGCCTCGCTTTGCCTCGCCTTCCCTCCCCTCGCTTTCCCTCCCCTCGCCTCGCTTTCCCTCGCCTCGCCTCGCTTTCCCTCACCTCGCCTTCCCTTGCCTCGCTTTCCCTCACCTCGCTTTCCCTCGTTTCGCCTCGCCTCGCTTTCCCTCGCCTCGCCTCGCTTTCCCCCGCCTCGCTTTGCCTCGCTTTGCCTCGACTCGCTTTCCCTCGCCTTCCCTCGCCTCGCTTTCCATCACCTCGCTTTCCCTCGCCTCGCCTCGCTTACCCTCGCCTCTCCTCACTTTCCCTCGCCTCGCCTTCCCTCGCTTTCCCTCGCCTCGCTTTCCCTCGCCTCGCCTCGGTTTCCCTCGCCTCGCCTCCCTTTACCTCGCCTCGCCTCCCTTTCCCTCGCCTCGCTTTCCCTCGCCTCGCCTCCCTTTCCCTCGCCTCACATTACTTTCCATCGCCTCGCCTCCCTTTCCCTCGCCTCACATCACTTTCCCTCGCCTCGCTTTCCCTCGCCTCGCTTTCCCTGGCCTCGCTTTCCCTCGCCTCGCCTCGCTTTCCCTCGCCTCGCTTTCCCTCGCCTCGCCTCGCTTTTCCTCGCCTCGCTGTCTCTCGCCTCGCCTCGCCTTCCCTAGCGTCGCCTCGCTTTCCCTCGCCTCGCCTCGCTTTCCCTTGTCTCGCTTTCCCTCGCCTCGCCTCGCCTTCCCTCGCCTCGCCTCTCTTTCCCTGGCCTCGCTTTCCGTGGCCTCGCTTTCCCTCGCCTCGCCTCTCTTTCCCTCGCCTCGCCTCCCTTTCCTCGCCTCGCCTCGCTTCCCCTCGCCTCGCCTCGCTTTCCCTCACCTCGCCTTCCCTTGCCTCGCTTTCCCTCACCTCGCTTTCCCTCGTTTCGCCTCGCCTCGCTTTCCCTCGCCTCGCCTCGCTTTCCCCCGCCTCGCTTTGCCTCGCTTTGCCTCGACTCGCTTTCCCTCGTCTTCCCTCGCCTCGCTTTCCATCACCTCGCTTTCCCTCGCCTCGCCTCGCTTACCCTCGCCTCTCCTCGCTTTCCCTCGCCTCGCTTTCCCTCGCTTTCCCTCGCCTCGCTTTCCCTCGCCTCGCCTCGATTTCCCTTGCCTCGCCTCCCTTTACCTCGCCTCGCCTCGCTTTCCCTCGCCTCGCTTTCCCTCGCCTCGCTTTCCCTCGCCTCGCTTTCCCTCGCCTCGCTTTCCCTCGCCTCGCCTGGCCTTCCTTCGCCTCACATCGCTTTCCCTCCCCTCGCCTCGCTTTCCCGCGCCTCGCTTTCCCTCGCCTTCCCTCGCCTCGCTTTCAATCACCTCGCTTTCCCTCGCTTTTCTCGCCTCGCTTACCCTCGCCTCGCCTCCCTTTCCCTTGCCTCGCCTTCCCTCGCCTCGCCTTCCCTCGCCTCGCCTTCCCTCGCCTCGCTTTCCCTCGCCTCGCCTCGCTTTCCCTCGCATCGCCTCGCCTTCCCTCGCCTCGCCTCGCCATCCCTCGCCTCGCCTCGCCTGGCTTTCCCTTGCCTCGCCTCGCCTCGCCTCCCCTCGCTTGCTTTCCCTCGCCTCCCCTCGCCTCCCTTTCCTCGCCTCGCCTCGCTTTCCCTCGCCTCGCCTCTCTTTCCCTCGCCTCGCCTCGCTTTCCCTCGCCTCGCCTCGCTTTCCCTCGCCTCGCCTCTCTTTCCCTCTCCTCGCCTCCCTTTCCTCGCCTCGCCTCGCTTTCCCTCGCCTCGACTCGCTTTCTCTCGCCTCCCCTCCCTTTCCTTGCCTCGCCTCGCTTTCCCTTGCCTCGCTTTCTCTCGCCTCGCCTCCCTTTCCTCGCATCGCCTCGCTTTCCCTCGCCTCGCTTTCCCTCGCCTCGCCTCGCCTCGGTTCCCCCTGCGTCGCCTTCCATCGCCTCGCCTCGCTTTCCCTCGCCTCGCCTCGCTTTCCCTCGCCTCGCTTTCCCTCGCCTCGCTTTCCCTCGCCTTCCCTCGCCTCGCTTTCCCTCGCCTTCCCTCGCCTCGCTTTCCCTCGCCTCGCCTCGCTTTCCCTCGCCTCACATCGATTTCCCTCGCCTCGCCTCGCTTTCCCTCCCCTCGCTTTCCCTCGCCTCGCTTTCCCTCGCTTTCCCTCGCCTCGCTTTCCCTCGCCTCGCCTCGGTTTCCCTCGCCTCGCCTCCCTTTACCTCGCCTCTCCTCCCTTTCCCTCGCCTCGCTTTCCCTCGCCTCGCCTCCCTTTCCCTCGCCTCACATCACTTTCCCTCGCCTCGCTTTCCCTCGCCTCGCTTTCCCTCGCCTCGCTATCCCTCGCCTCGCTTTCCCTCGCGTCGCCTCGCCTTCCCTAGCCTCACATCGCTTTCCCTCGCCTCGCCTCGCCTTCCCTCGCCTCACATCGCTTTCCCTCCCCTCGACTCGCTTTCCCTCGCCTTGCCTCGCTTACCCTCATCTCGCCTTCCCTCGCCTCCCTTTCCCTCGTCTCGCCTTCCCTCGCCTCGCCTCGCCTCGCCTCGCCTCGCCTCGCCTTCCCTCGCCTCGCCTCGCTTTCCCTCACCTCGCCTCGCTTTCCCTCGCCTCGCCTCGCTTTCCCTCGCCTCGCTTTCCCTGGCCTCGCTTTCCCTCGCCTCGCCTCGCTTTCCCTCGCCTCGCTTTCCCTCGCCTCGCCTCGCTTTTCCTCGCCTCGCTTTCTCTCGCCTCGCCTCGCTTTCCCTCGCCTCGCTTTCCCTCGCCTCGCCTCGCCTTCCCTCGCCTCGCCTCGCTTTCCCTCGCCTCGCCTCGCTTTCCCTCGCCTCGCTTTCCCTCGCCTCGCCTCGCTTTCCCTCGCCTCGCATCGCTTTCCCTCGCCTCGCTTTCCCTCGCCTCGGTTTCCCTCGCTTCGCTTTCCCTCGCCTCGCCTCCCTTTCCCTCGCCTCGCCTCGCCTTCCCTAGCCTCCCCTCGCTTTCCCTCGCCTCGCCTCGATTTCCCTTGCCTCGCTTTCCCTCGCCTCGCCTCGCTTTCCCTCGCCTCGCCTCGTCTTCCTTTGCCTCGCTTTCCCTCCCCTCGACTCGCTTTCCCCCGCGTCGCTTTGCCTCGCCTTCCCTCGCCTCGCTTTCCCTCGCCTTCCCTCGCCTCGCTTTCCCTCGCCTCGCCTCGCTTTCCCTCGCCTCGCCTCGCTTTCCCTCGCCTCGCCTCGCTTTCCCTCGCCTCGCTTTCCCTCGCCTCGCTTTCCCTCGCCTCGCCTTCCCTCGCCTCATCTCACCTTCCCTCGCCTCGCGTCACATCGCTTTCCCTCGCCTCGACTCGCTTTCCCCCGCCTCGCTTTGCCTCGCCTTCCCTCGCCTCGCTTTCCCTCGCCTCGCCTCGCTTTCCCTCGCCTCGCCTCGCTTTCCCTCACCTCGCCTTCCCTTGCCTCGCTTTCCCTCACCTCGCTTTCCCTCGTTTCGCCTCGCCTCGCTTTCCCTCGCCTCGCCTCGCTTTCCCCCGCCTCGCTTTGCCTCGCTTTGCCTCGACTCGCTTTCCCTCGCCTTCCCTCGCCTCGCTTTCCATCACCTCGCTTTCCCTCGCCTCGCCTCGCTTACCCTCGCCTCTCCTCGCTTTCCCTCGCCTCGCTTTCCCTCGCTTTCCCTCGCCTCGCTTTCCCTCGCCTCGCCTCGGTTTCCCTCGCCTCGCCTCCCTTTACCTCGCCTCGCCTCCCTTTCCCTCGCCTCGCTTTCCCTCGCCTCGCCTCCCTTTCCCTCGCCTCACATTACTTTCCATCGCCTCGCCTCCCTTTCCCTCGCCTCACATCACTTTCCCTCGCCTCGCTTTCCCTCGCCTCGCTTTCCCTGGCCTCGCTTTCCCTCGCCTCGCCTCGCTTTCCCTCGCCTCGCTTTCCCTCGCCTCGCCTCGCTTTCCCTCGCCTCGCCTCGCCTTCCCTCGCCTCACATCGCTTTCCCTCCCCTCGACTCGCTTTCCCGCGCCTCGCTTTCCCTCGCCTTCCCTCGCCTCGCTTTCAATCACCTCGCTTTCCCTCGCTTTTCTCGCCTCGCTTACCCCCGCCTCGCCTCCCTTTCCCTTGCCTCGCCTTCCCTAGACTCGCCTTCCCTCGCCTCGCCTTCCCTCGCCTCGCTTTCCCTCGCCTCGCCTCGCTTTTCCTCGCCTCGCCTCGCCTTCCCTCGCCTCGCCTCGCCATCCCTCGCCTCGCCTCGCCTGGCTTTCCCTTGCCTCGCCTCGCCTCGCCTCGCCTCGCTTGCTTTCCCTCGCCTCCCCTCGCCTCCCTTTCCTCGCCTCGCCTCGCTTTCCCTCGCCTCGCCTCTCTTTCCCTCGCCTCGCCTCGCTTTCCCTCGCCTCGCCTCGATTTCCCTCGCCTCGCCTCTCTTTCCCTCGCCTCGCCTCCCTTTCCTCGCCTCGCCTCGCTTTCCCTCGCCTCGACTCGCTTTCTCTCGCCTCCCCTCCCTTTCCTTGCCTCGCCTCGCTTTCCCTTGCCTCGCTTTCTCTCGCCTCGCCTCCCTTTCCTCGCCTCGCCTCGCTTTCCCTCGCCTCGCTTTCCCTCGCCTCGCCTCGCCTCGGTTCCCCCTGCGTCGCCTTCCATCGCCTCGCCTCGCTTTCCCTCGCCTCGCCTCGCTTTCCCTCGCCTCGCTTTCCCTCGCCTCGCTTTCCCTCGCCTTCCCTAGCCTCGCTTTCCCTCGCCTTCCCTCGCCTCGCTTTCCCTCGCCTCGCCTCGCTTTCCCTCGCCTCACATCGATTTCCCTCGCCTCGCCTCGCTTTCCCTCGCCTCGCATTCCCTCGCCTGGCTTTCCCTCGCCTCGCCTCGCTTTCCCTCGCCTCGCCTTCCCTCGCCTCGCCTCACTTCGCTTTCCCTCGCTTCGACTCGCTTTCCCCCGCCTCGCTTTGCCTCGCTGTCCTGGTTTCGGCAGGGATAGAGTTAGTTTCCTTCCTAGTAGCTGGTGCAGTGCTGTGTTTTGGATTTAGGGCGAGAACAATGTTGATAACACGCCGATGTTTTAGTTGTTGCTAGGCAGTGTTTACACTAGTCAAGGACTTTCCAGCTTCTACCGACTGAGCTAGGCTGGAGGGGCACAAGAAGCTGGGAGGGGGCACAGCCAGGACAGCTGACCCAAACTGGCCAACGGGATATTCCATACCATGCGACGTCATGCTCAGTATATAAAGCTGGGGGGGGAAGAAGGAAGGGGGGGACGTTTGGAGCGGTGGCGTTTGTCTTCCCAAGTAGCCGTTACGCGTGAGGGAGCCCTGCTTTCCTGGAGCTGGCCGAACACCTGCCTGCCCGTGGGAAGTAGTGAATTAATACCTTTGTTTTGCTTTGCTTGCGTGTGCGGCTTTTGCTTTCTCTATTAAACTGTTGTTATCTCAACCCACGAGTTTTCTCACTTTTACCCTTCCAATTCTCTTCCCCATACTACTGGGGGGGAAGTGAGCGAGCGGCTGCGTGGTGCTCAGTTGCCGACCGAGGTTAAACCACGACAGTTCTTTTTGGCGCCCAACGTGGGGCTCGAAGGGGTTGAGATAATAACAGACTAACCGAAGTGTGTTAAGGAACTTATATCTGCTAGCGGTTGCGAATCACAATGTTACTCTGTCTGTTCTCAATGTTGTTTTGTATGGTCTGCATCGTGCTTTTTCTGCTGTTGTACATGTTAAAGATTGCTCTTGGGTTCTGCAGTTTGCTGTGGTCTGCGATGATTAGTGATGTCTCGCTTGTGAGGTTTGTTTTTAGAACACTGACCTTGACATTCGTGTGGTATGTAAGCTTCGCAATGAAGCCGCTGCTGTACCATGGATACCATTTCGTAGAGACGATTAGCAACTACAGTAATTTTTCTGAGAGTTTTTTTACGGAGGGAATGCAGAATGGCGGTGTCACTGCTTTCCTCTGTGGTGTTTCCTCCTTCATTGCAGTAACTCCTCAGTATTTTGAACATCCTTGGGGGATTAGGATACTTCTATTGTTATTTCTTGCGAATATTGTTTTGGTTCTATCTAAAGTTCGTAAACAACTTAAGAATATCATCCAGAGATCTGCCCCAGGGCTGAACAGTTATGAGTGGCAGGGTGTGTGGGACAAGATGGGCAGGTACCTAGGCAAATGGGCACCCCCAGTGTTTTGGAGTTTCACCCCTGAGCAAGTGTGGAACCCTGAGAAGTTAGTAGAATATTTGGAAAAAGTGTGCTGTCACCCTGGCAACTCCAGAGAGATGCAGATCATTGCAACATGCTGGGGTCTGGCCCATGCCTATCGGGCCCTGTTCAATACCATGCAGTACCCTCAAGGGGAAGAGAAGGTCTCCAGATCTGATAGTAAAATGACACGCACTGCGGCCACTCAGACCCCAGAAACATGCTCTGCAACCACTCCGACACCAGCAACATGCTCTGCAGCTACTCAGACCCCGGCGACAGGCACTGCGGCCTCTCAGACCCCAGCAACAGGCACTGCGGCCCCTCAGACCCTGGCGACAGGCCCTGTGGCTGAGCCAAAGAACCAGCCTGTGCCGGTATCAGTCGCCCCTGTACACAAGAAGAAATATTGGAAGCGGAAGTCGGCTCGTTTAGTAAGGGAGGAAGAAGCTTCTTCTAAAAGGGAGCCAGAGGAAGAACTGTACGAGGTAGACAACCCTAGGGAAGGGCCATCACAAGAACAGGAGGAGGAGAGCCGGCCGCTGATCGGGGAGGAAGAAGAGGAAGAACTCATAAATGAGGCAGTGACCACCCGATCCCTATCCCTGAGTGAGCTGCGAGATATACGAAAAGATTTCAGCCGTCGTCCAGGTGAGCATATTGTCACCTGGCTGCTCCGATGCTGGGATAATGGGGCCAGTAGCCTGGAATTAGAGGGTAAAGAAGCCAAGCAGCTGGGATCCCTTTCCAGGGAAGGGGGCATTGACAAAGTGATTGGAAAAGGGACACAAATCCTCAGCCTTTGGAGACGACTCTTGTCAAGTGTAAAGGAAAGGTATCCCTTCAAGGAAGATGTCATATGTCGCCCAAGCAAGTGGACCACCATGGAGAAGGGTATCCAGTTCCTGAGAGAATTAGCTGTGCTGGAGGTGATTTATGATGACCTGAACAATGAACAACTACCCAAAGATCCAGATGAAGTCAAGTGCACGCGACCCATGTGGCGGAAGTTTATAAGGAGCTCACCATCTTCATACGCCAATTCATTGGCAGTGATGACCTGGAAAGATGGAGAGGAACAAACAGTGGATGAATTGGCTAGTCAACTCCGGCAATATGAGGAAAGTCTCTCTTCCTCCCTCGTCTCGGCTGTGGAGAAACCGTCCCAGAAGGTCCAGCAACTTGTAGAAGATAGGTCCTACCCCCCACCTGTGAGGACCAGTATCTCGGCTGTTAGGAGTCAGCGTTCTTTTGCTCAAGAGAGAAGATATAAAGGGTACACACCACGGGGCACCCTATGGTTTTACCTGCGTGACCACGGAGAGGACATGAGAAAGTGGGATGGAAAACCTACTGCAGCCCTAGGGGCACGAGTACGTGAATTGCAAGGAAAAACAATGACAGAAAGAGGTTCTTCCAGGAAAATTGCTGCTCCAGTTTCCAGCGGGCAGTTCTCCAGACAGAGTAGAAGGGCTGATCTTACTCCTGATCTTAATGAAGAAACTTCTGATTCATATGTACAAGAAATGAGAAATGACTACTGCGATGAGGATTAGAGAGGCCCTGCCTCCAGCCAGGGGGAGGAAAGGGACAACCGAGTTTACTGGACTGTGTGGATTCGGTGGCCTGGCACATCAGACCCACAGGAGTATAAGGCTCTAGTGGACACCGGTGCACAATGTACACTAATGCCATCAAGCTATACAGGGGCAGAACCCATCTGTATTTCTGGGGTGACAGGGGGATCCCAACAGCTAACTGTATTGGAAGCCGAAGTAAGTCTAACTGGGAATGGGTGGCAAAAGCACCCCATTGTGACTGGCCCAGATGCTCCGTGCATCCTTGGCATAGACTACCTCAGGAGAGGGTATTTCAAGGACCCAAAAGGGTACCGGTGGGCTTTTGGTATAGCTGCCTTGGAGACGGAGGGAATTAAACAGCTGTCCACCTTGCCTGGTCTCTCAGAGGACCCCTCTGTTGTGGGGTTGCTGAAGGTCGAAGATCAACAAGTGCCAATCGCTACCACCACGGTACACCGGCGGCAATATCGCACCAACCGAGACTCCCTGATTCCCATTCATGAGCTAATTCGTCGACTGGAGAGCCAAGGAGTGATCAGCAAGACTCGCTCACCCTTTAACAGTCCCATATGGCCAGTGCGGAAGTCTAATGGAGAGTGGAGACTAACAGTGGACTATCGTGGCCTAAATGAAGTCACGCCACTGCTGAGTGCTGCTGTGCCGGACATGCTAGAACTTCAATACGAATTGGAGTCAAAAGCAGCCAAGTGGTATGCCACAGTTGCTATTGCTAATGCGTTTTTCTCAATCCCTTTGGCAGCAGAGTGCAGGCCACAGTTTGCTTTCACTTGGAGAGGCGTCCAGTACACCTGGAACCGACTGCCCCAGGGGTGGAAACACAGCCCCACCATTTGCCATGGACTGATCCAGACTGCACTGGAACAGGGTGGAGCTCCAGAACACCTGCAATACATTGATGATATCATTGTGTGGGGCAACACAGCAGAAGAAGTTTTTGAAAAAGGGAAGGAAATAGTCCAAATCCTGCTGCAGGCCGGTTTTGCCATAAAACAAAGTAAGGTCAAGGGGCCTGCACAAGAGATCCAATTTTTAGGAATAAAATGGCAAGATGGACGTCGTCAGATCCCCATGGATGTGATCAACAAAATAACAGCTATGTCTCCACCAAATAGCAAAAAGGAAACACAAGCTTTTTTAGGCGTCGTGGGGTTTTGGAGAATGCATATTCCAAATTACAGTCTGATTGTAAACCCTCTCTATCAAGTGACCCGAAAGAAGAACGATTTCAAATGGGGCCCTGAGCAACGACAAGCTTTTGAACAAATTAAAGAGGAGATAGTTCATGCAGTAGCCCTGGGGCCAGTCCGGGCAGGACAAGATGTCAAAAATGTGCTCTACACCGCAGCTGGGGAGAACGGCCCTACCTGGAGCCTCTGGCAGAAAGCACGTGGGGAGACTCGAGGTCGACCCCTAGGGTTTTGGAGTCGGGGATACAGAGGATCCGAGGCCCGCTATACTCCAACTGAAAAAGAGATATTGGCAGCATATGAAGGAGTTCGAGCTGCTTCGGAAGTGATCGGCACTGAAGCACAGCTCCTCCTGGCACCCCGACTGCCGGTGCTGGGCTGGATGTTCAGAGGGAGGGTCCCCTGTACACATCATGCAACTGATGCTACGTGGAGTAAGTGGGTTGCACTAATCACACAACGGGCTCGAATAGGAAACCCCAGTCGCCCAGGAATCCTGGAAGTGATTATGGATTGGCCAGAGGGCAAAGATTTTGGAATATCTCCAGAGGAGGAGGTGACGCGTGCTGAGGAGGCCCCAATGTATAATAAACTATCAGAAAATGAGAAGCAATATGCTCTGTTCACTGATGGGTCCTGTCGTATTGTGGGAAAGCATCGGAGGTGGAAAGCTGCTGTATGGAGTCCTATACGACAAGTTGTAGAAACTGCTGAAGGAGAAGGTGAATCGAGCCAATTTGCAGAAGTAAAGGCCATCCAGCTGGCTTTAGACATTGCTGACCGAGAAAAGTGGCCAGTGCTCTATCTCTATACTGACTCATGGATGGTGGCAAATGCCCTGTGGGGGTGGTTGCAGCAATGGAAGCAGAGCAACTGGCAGCGCAGAGGCAAACCCATCTGGGCTGCCGCACTGTGGCAAGATATTGCTGCCCGGGTGGAGAACCTGGTTGTAAAAGTCCGTCACGTAGATGCTCACATACCTAAGAGTCGGGCCACTGAAGAACATCAGAACAACCAGCAGGTGGATCAGGCTGCTAAGATTGAAGTGGCTCAGGTGGATTTGGACTGGCAACATAAGGGTGAATTGTTTATAGCTCGGTGGGCCCATGACACCTCAGGCCATCAAGGAAGAGATGCAACATACAGATGGGCTCGTGATCGAGGGGTGGACTTGACCATGGACGCTATTGCACAGGTTATACATGAATGCGAAACATGCGCTGCAATCAAGCAAGCCAAGCGGTTAAAGCCTCTCTGGTATGGAGGACGATGGCTGAAATATAAATATGGGGAGGCCTGGCAGATCGATTATATCACACTCCCACAAACCCGCCAAGGCAAGCGCCATGTGCTTACAATGGTGGAAGCAACCACCGGATGGCTGGAAACATATCCTGTGCCCCATGCCACTGCCCGGAACACTATCCTGGGCCTTGAAAAGCAAGTCCTGTGGCGACACGGCACCCCAGAAAGAATTGAGTCAGACAATGGGACTCATTTCCGAAACAACCTCATAGACACCTGGGCCAAAGATCACGGCATTGAGTGGGTGTATCACATCCCCTATCATGCACCAGCCTCCGGGAAAATCGAACGATACAATGGACTGTTAAAGACCACGCTGAGAGCAATGGGTGGTGGGACATTCAAACATTGGGATACACATTTAGCAAAGGCCACCTGGTTAGTCAACACTCGGGGATCTGCCAATCGAGCTGGCCCTGCCCAGTCAGACCTTCTACATACTGTAGATGGGAATAAAGTCCCTGTAGTGCGCATAAAGAATATGTTGGGGAAAACAGTTTGGGTTATTCCTGCCTCGGGCAAGGGCAAACCCATTCGTGGGATTGCTTTTGCTCAAGGACCTGGGTGCACTTGGTGGATAATGCGGAAGGATGGGGGAGTCCGATGTGTACCTCAAGGGGATTTGATTTTGGGTGAGACTAGCCAATGATCTGAATTATGTGATGTTAAGTACTAATTATGGTCATAATAGTTATACTAATACTACACAGATATACTAATAATAACATATGCCATACTAATGTTATAGAAATTACTCTAGCAGGAACCACCCGAACCAGTGGAGGACAAGCCTTACAAGAAGCAGTGCAAGCGCAGCAGTGACCCGACCTGAGCTGTTTTTGGTGTCCAGTAACTCCATGCAACACACCACCTCTCCTGGCCTGAGTGACCACCATAACAGATGAAGCTCAAAGTCACGGACTAAATGAACTCAATGGATATTTCATGGACATTTCTGGACATTTTACAGACATTCCATAAGGCTGGTTAATAAGTTTGTACTGGAAAATATGGGACTTGAGCATGACGTAGATGGTATGGAATAAGGGGTGGATACTGTCCTGGTTTCGGCAGGGATAGAGTTAGTTTCCTTCCTAGTAGCTGGTGCAGTGCTGTGTTTTGGATTTAGGGCGAGAACAATGTTGATAACACGCCGATGTTTTAGTTGTTGCTAGGCAGTGTTTACACTAGTCAAGGACTTTCCAGCTTCTACCGACTGAGCTAGGCTGGAGGGGCACAAGAAGCTGGGAGGGGGCACAGCCAGGACAGCTGACCCAAACTGGCCAACGGGATATTCCATACCATGCGACGTCATGCTCAGTATATAAAGCTGGGGGGGGGAAGAAGGAAGGGGGGGACGTTTGGAGCGGTGGCGTTTGTCTTCCCAAGTAGCCGTTACGCGTGAGGGAGCCCTGCTTTCCTGGAGCTGGCCGAACACCTGCCTGCCCGTGGGAAGTAGTGAATTAATACCTTTGTTTTGCTTTGCTTGCGTGTGCGGCTTTTGCTTTCTCTATTAAACTGTTGTTATCTCAACCCACGAGTTTTCTCACTTTTACCCTTCCAATTCTCTTCCCCATACTACTGGGGGGGAAGTGAGCGAGCGGCTGCGTGGTGCTCAGTTGCCGACCGAGGTTAAACCACGACACTCGCCTTCCCTCGCCTCGCTTTCCCTCGCCTTCCCTCGCCTCGCTTTCCCTCGCCTCGCCTCGCTTTCACTCGCCTCGCCTCGCTTTCCCTCACCTCGCTTTCCCTCGTTTCGCCTCGCCTCGCTTTCCCTCGCCTCTCCTCGCTTTCCCCCGCCTCGCTTTGCCTCGCCTTCCCTCCCCTCGCTTTCCATCACCTCGCTTTCCCTCGCCTCGCCTCGCTTACCCTCGCCTCTCCTCGCTGTCCCTCGCCTCGCCTTCCCTCGCCTCGCCTCGCCTGGCTTTCCCTTGCCTCGCCTCGCTTTCCCTCGCCTCGCCTCCCTTTCCCTCGCCTCGCTTTCCCTCGCCTCGCTTTCCCTCGCCTCGCCTCTCTTTCCCTCGCCTCACTTTTCCTCGCCTCGCCTCGCATCGGTTTCCCCTGCGTCGCCTTCCCTCGCCTCGCCTCGCTTTCCCTCTCCTCGCCTCGCCTTCCCTAGCCTCGCCTCGCTTTCCCTCGCCTCGCCTCGCTTTCCCTTGCCTCGCTTTCCCTCGCCTCGCCTCGCTTTCCCTCGCCTCGCCTCGCTTTCCCTCGCCTCGCTTTCCCTCGCCTCGCTTTCCCTCGCCTCGCCTCGCCTTCCCTCGCCTCACATCGCTTTCCCTCCCCTCGACTCGCTTTCCCCCGCCTCGCTTTGCCTCGCCTTCCCTCGCCTCGCTTTCCCTCGCCTTCCCTCGCCTCGCTTTCCCTCGCCTCCCCTCGCTTTCCCTCGCCTCGCCTCGCTTTCCCTCGCCTCGCCTCGCTTTCCCTCGCCTCGCTTTCCCTCTCCTCGCCTCACTTTCCCTCGCCTCGCCTCGCTTTCCCTCGCCTCGCCTTCCCTCGCCTCGCCTTCCCTCGCCTCGCCTCACATCGCTTTCCCTCGCCTCGACTCGCTTTCTCCCGCCTCGCTTTGCCTCGCCTTACCTCGCCTCGCTTTCCCTTGCCTTCCCTCGCCTCGCTTTCCCTCACCTCGCCTTCCCTTGCCTCGCTTTCCCTCACCTCGCTTTCTCTCGTTTCGCCTCGCCTCAGAATCCGTCGCCTCGCCTCGCTTTCCCCCGCCTCTCTTTGCCTCGCTTTGCCTCGCCTCGCTTTCCCCCGCGTTCCCTCGCCTCGTTTTCCATCAACTCGCTTTCCCTCGCCCCGCCTCGCTTACCCTCGCCTCTCCTCGCTTTCCCTCGCCTCGCTTTCCCTCGCTTTCCCTCGCCTCGCTTTCCCTCGCCTCGCCTCGGTTTCCCTCGCCTCGCCTCGGTTTCCCTCGCCTCACATCACTTTCACTCGCCTCGCTTTCCCTCGCCTCGCTTTCCCTCGCCTCGCCTTCCCTCGCCTCGCCTTCCCTCGCCTCGCCTTCCCTCGCCTCGCCTTCCCTCGCCTCGCCTCGCCTCCATTTCCCTCATCTCGCCTCCCTTTCCCTCGCCTCACATCGCTTTCCCTCGCCTCACATCGATTTCCCTCGCCTCGCCTCGCTTTCCCTCGCCTGGCTTTCCCTCGCCTGGCTTTCCCTCGCCTCGCCTCCCCTTCCCTCGCCTCGCCTTCCCTCGCCTCGCCTCACATCGCTTTCCCTCGCTTCGACTCGCTTTCCCCCGCCTCGCTTTGCCTCGCCTTCCCTCGCCTCGCTTTCCCTCGCCTTCCCTCGCCTCGCTTTCCCTTGCCTCGCCTCCCTTTACCTCGCCTCGCCTCCCTTTCCCTCGCCTCGCTTTCCCTCGCCTCGCCTCCCTTTCCCTCGCCTCACATCACTTTCCATCGCCTCGCCTCCCTTTCCCTCGCCTCACATCACTTTCCCTCGCCTCGCTTTCCCTCGCCTCGCTTTCCCTCACCTCGCTTTCCCTCGCCTCGCTTTCCCTCGCCTCGCCTCTCCTTCCCTAGCCTCACATCGCTTTCCCTCGCCTCGCCTCTCTTTCCCTCGCCTCGCCTCCCTTTCCTCGCATCGCCTCGCTTTCCCTCGCCCCGCCTCGCTGTCCCTCGCCTCGCTTTCCCTGGCCTCGCTTTCCCTCGCCTCGCCTCGCTTTCCCTCGCCTCGCTTTCCCTCGCCTCGCCTCGCTTTTCCTCGCCTCGCTTTCTCTCGCCTCGCCTCTCTTTCCTCGCCTCGCCTCGCTTTCCCTCGCCTCGCCTCGCTTTCCCTCACCTCGCCTTCCCTTGCCTCGCTTTCCCTCACCTCGCTTTCCCTCGTTTGCCTCGCCTCGCTTTCCCTCGCCTCGCCTCGCTTTCCCTCACCTCGCTTTCTCTCGTTTCGCCTCGCCTCAGAATCCGTCGCCTCGCCTCGCTTTCCCCCGCCTCTCTTTGCCTCGCTTTGCCTCGCCTCGCTTTCCCCCGCGTTCCCTCGCCTCGTTTTCCATCAACTCGCTTTCCCTCGCCCCGCCTCGCTTACCCTCGCCTCGCCTCGCCTCGCTTTCCCTCGCCTCGCTTTCCCTCGCTTTCCCTCGCCTCGCTTTCCCTCGCCTCGCCTCGGTTTCCCTCGCCTCGCCTCGGTTTCCCTCGCCTCACATCGCTTTCCCTCGCCTCGCTTTCCCTCGCCTCGCCTTCCCTCGCCTCGCCTTCCCTCGCCTCGCCTTCCCTCGCCTCGCCTGCATTTCCCTCATCTCGCCTCCCTTTCCCTCGCCTCACATCGCTTTCCGTCGCCACGCTTTCCCTCACCTCGCCTCCCTTTCCCTCGCCTCGCCTCGCTTTCCCTCGCCTCGCCTCGCCTTCCCTCGCCTTGCCTCGCCATCCCTCGCCTCGCCTCGCCTGGCTTTCCCTTGCCTCGCCTCGCCTCGCCTCGCCTCGCTTGCTTTCCCTCGCCTCCCCTCGCCTCCCTTTCCTCGCCTCGCCTCGCTTTCCCTCGCCTCGCCTCGCTTTCCCTCGCCTCGCCTCGCTTTCCCTCGCCTCGCCTCGCCTCTCTTTCCCTCGCCTCGCCTCCCTTTCCTCGCCTCGCCTCGCTTTCCCTCGCCTCGACTCGCTTTCTCTCGCCTCCCCTCCCTTTCCTTGCCTCGCCTCGCTTTCCCTTGCCTCGCTTTCTCTCGCCTCGCCTCCCTTTCCTCGCCTCGCCTCGCTTTCCCTCGCCTCGCTTTCCCTCGCCTCGCCTCGCCTCGTTTTCCCCTGCGTCGCCTTCCATCGCCTCGCCTCGCTTTCCCTCGTCTCGCGTCCCTTTCCCTTGCCTCGCTTTCCCTAGCCTCGCCTCGCTTTCCCTCGCCTCGCTTCGCTTTCCCTCGCCTCGCTTTCCCTCGCCTCGAATTCCCTCGCCTCGCCTCGCCTTCCCTCTCCTCGTCTTCCCTCGCCTCGACTCACATCGCTTTCCCTCGCCTCGACTCGCTTTCCCCCGCCTCGCTTTGCCTCGCCTTCCCCCGCCTCGCTTTGCCTCGCCTTCCCTCGTCTCGCTTTCCCTCGCCTTCCCTCGCCTCGCTTTCCCTCGCCTCGCCTCGCTTTCACTCGCCTCGCCTCGCTTTCCCTCACATCGCTTTCCCTCGTTTCGCCTCGCCTCGCTTTCCCTCGCCTCTCCTCGCTTTCCCCCGCCTCGCTTTGCCTCGCCTCGCCTCGCCTCGCTTTCCATCACCTCGCTTTCACTCGCCTCGCCTCGCCTGGCTTTCCCTTGCCTCGCCTCGCTTTCCCTCGCCTCGCCTCCCTTTCCCTCGCCTCGCTTTCCCTCGCCTCGCTTTCCCTCGCCTCGGCTCTCTTTCCCTCGCCTCACTTTCCCTCGCCTCGCCTCGCATCGGTTTCCCCTGCGTCGCCTTCCCTCGCCTCGCCTCGCTTTCCCTCTCCTCGCCTCGCCTTCCCTAGCCTCGCCTCGCTTTCCCTCGCCTCGCCTCGCTTTCCCTCGCCTCGCCTCGCCTCGCTTTCCCTCGCCTCGCTTTCCCTCGCCTCGCTTTCCCTCGCCTCGCCTCGCCTTCCCTCGCCTCACATCGCTTTCCCTCCCCTCGACTCGCTTTCCCCCGCCTCGCTTTGCCTCGCCTTCCCTCGCCTCGCTTTTCCTCGCCTTCCCTCGCCTCGCTTTCCCTCGCCTCGCCTCGCTTTCCCTCGCCTCCCCTCGCTTTCTCTCGCCTCGCCTCGCTTTCCCTCGCCTCGCCTCGCTTTCCCTCGCCTCGCTTTCCCTCGCCTCCCCTCTCCTCGCCTTCCCTCGCCTCGCCTCGCTTTCCCTTTCCTCGCCTCGCCTTCCCTAGCCTCGCCTCGCTTTCCCTCGCCTCGCCTCGCCTTCCCTAGCCTCGCCTCGATTTCCCTCGCCTCGCCTCGCTTTCCCTTGCCTCGCTTTCCCTCGCCTCGCCTCGCTTTCCCTCGCCTCGCCTCGCTTTCCCTCGCCTCGCTTTCCCTCGCCTCGCTTTCCCTCGCCTCGCCTCGCCTTCCCTCGTCTCGCCTTCCCTCGCCTCGCCTCACATCGCTTTCCCTCGCCTCGACTCGCTTTCTCCCGCCTCGCTTTGCCTCGCCTTCCCTCGCGTCGCTTTCCCTCGCCTCGCCTCGCTTTCACTCGCCTCGCCTCGCTTTCCCTCACCTCGCTTTCCCTCGTTTCGCCTCGCCTCGCTTTCCCTCGCCTCGCTTTCCCTCGCCTCGCTTTCCCTCGCCTCGCCTCGCCTTCCCTCGCCTCACATCGCTTTCCCTCCCCTCGACTCGCTTTCCCCCGCCTCGCTTTGCCTCGCCTTCCCTCGCCTCGCTTTCCCTCGCCTTCCCTCGCCTCGCTTTCCCTCGCCTCGCCTCGCTTTCCCTCGCCTCCCCTCGCTTTCCCTCGCCTCGCCTCGCCTCGCTTTCCCTCGCCTCGCCTCGCCTCGCCTCGCCTCGCTTTCCCTCGCCTCGCCTCGCTTTCCCTCGCCTCGCTTTCCCTCCCCTCGCTTTCCCTCGCCTCGCCTCGCCTTCCCTCGCCTCGCCTTCCCTCGCCTCGCCTCACATCGCTTTCCCTCCCCTCGACTCGCTTTCTCCCGCCTCGCTTTGCCTCGCCTTACCTCGCCTCGCTTTCCCTTGCCTTCCCTCGCCTCGCTTTCCCTCACCTCGCGTTCCCTTGCCTCGCTTTCCCTCACCTCGCTTTCTCTCGTTTCGCCTCGCCTCAGAATCCGTCGACTCGCCTCGCTTTCCCCCGCCATTCTTTGCCTCGCTTTGCCTCGCCTCGCTTTCCCCCGCGTTCCCTCGCCTCGTTTTCCATCAACTCGCTTTCCCTCGCCCCGCCTCGCTTACCCTCGCCTCGCCTCGCCTCGCTTTCCCTCGCCTCGCTTTCCCTCGCTTTCCCTCGCCTCGCTTTCCCTCGCCTCGCCTCGGTTTCCCTCGCCTCGCCTCCCTTTACCTCGCCTCGCCTCCCTTTCCCTCGCCTCGCTTTCCCTCGCCTCACCTCGCTTTCCCTCGCCTCGCTTTCCCTCTCCTCGCCTCACTTTCCCTCGCCTCGCCTCGCTTTCCATCGCCTCGCCTTCCCTCGCCTCGCCTTCCCTCGCCTCGCCTCACATCGCTTTCCCTCGCCTCGACTCGCTTTCTCACGCCTCGCTTTGCCTCGCCTTACCTCGCCTCGCTTTCCCTTGCCTTCCCTCGCCTCGCTTTCCCTCACCTCGCCTTCCCTTGCCTCGCTTTCCCTCACCTCGCTTTCTCTCGTTTCGCCTCGCCTCAGAATCCGTCGCCTCCCCTCGCTTTCCCCCGCCTCTCTTTGCCTCGCTTTGCCTCGCCTCGCTTTCCCTCGCCTTCCCTCGCCTCGCTTTCCCTCGCCTCGCCTCGCTTTCACTCGCCTCGCCTCGCTTTCCCTCACCTCGCTTTCCCTCGTTTCGCCTCGCCTCGCTTTCCCTCGCCTCTCCTCGCTTTCCCCCGCCTCGCTTTGCCTCGCCTTCCCTCGCCTCGCTTTCCATCACCTCGCTTTCCCTCGCCTCGCCTCGCCTGGCTTTCCCTTGCCTCGCCTCGCTTTCCCTCGCCTCGCCTCCCTTTCCCTCGAATCGCTTTCCCTCGCCTCGCTTTGCCTCGCCTCGCCTCTCTTTCCCTCGCCTCACTTTTCCTCGCCTCGCCTCGCATCGGTTTCCCCTGCGTCGCCTTCCCTCGCCTCGCCTCGCTTTCCCTCTCCTCGCCTCGCCTTCCCTAGCCTCGCCTCGCTTTCCCTCGCCTCGCCTCGCTTTCCCTTGCCTCGCTTTCCCTCGCCTCGCCTCGCTTTCCCTCGCCTCGCCTCGCTTTCCCTCACCTCGCCTTCCCTTGCCTCGCTTTCCCTCACCTCGCTTTCTCTCGTTTCGCCTCGCCTCAGAATCCGTCGCCTCCCCTCGCTTTCCCCCGCCTCTCTTTGCCTCGCTTTGCCTCGCCTCGCTTTCCCTCGCCTTCCCTCGCCTCGCTTTCCCTCGCCTCGCCTCGCTTTCACTCGCCTCGCCTCGCTTTCCCTCACCTCGCTTTCCCTCGTTTCGCCTCGCCTCGCTTTCCCTCGCCTCTCCTCGCTTTCCCCCGCCTCGCTTTGCCTCGCCTTCCCTCGCCTCGCTTTCCATCACCTCGCTTTCCCTCGCCTCGCCTCGCCTGGCTTTCCCTTGCCTCGCCTCGCTTTCCCTCGCCTCGCCTCCCTTTCCCTCGAATCGCTTTCCCTCGCCTCGCTTTGCCTCGCCTCGCCTCTCTTTCCCTCGCCTCACTTTTCCTCGCCTCGCCTCGCATCGGTTTCCCCTGCGTCGCCTTCCCTCGCCTCGCCTCGCTTTCCCTCTCCTCGCCTCGCCTTCCCTAGCCTCGCCTCGCTTTCCCTCGCCTCGCCTCGCTTTCCCTTGCCTCGCTTTCCCTCGCCTCGCCTCGCTTTCCCTCGCCTCGCCTCGCTTTCCCTCGCCTCGCTTTCCCTCGCCTCGCTTTCCCTCGCCTCGCCTCGCCTTCCCTCGCCTCGCCTTCCCTCGCCTCGCCTCACATCGCTTTCCCTCGCCTCGACTCGCTTTCTCCCGCCTCGCTTTGCCTCGCCTTCCCTCGCCTCGCTTTCCCTCGCCTCGCCTCGCTTTCACTCGCCTCGCCTCGCTTTCCCTCACCTCGCTTTCCCTCGTTTCGCCTCGACTTCCCTCGCCTCACATCGCTTTCCCTCGCCTCACATCGCTTTCCCTCGCCTCGCTTTGCCTCGCCTTCCCTCGCCTCGCTTTCCCTCGCCTTCCCTCGCCTCGCTTTCCCTCGCCTCGCCTCGCTTTCCCTCGCCTCCCCTCGCTTTCCCTCGCCTCGCCTCGCCTCGCTTTCCCTCGCCTCGCCTCCTCTCGCCTCGCCTGGCTTTCCCTCTCCTCGCCTCGCTTTCCCTCGCCTCGCTTTCCCTCGCCTCGCTTTCCCTCGCCTCGCCTCGCCTTCCCTCGCCTCGCCTTCCCTCGCCTCGCCTCACATCGCTTTCCCTCGCCTCGACTCGCTTTCTCCCGCCTCGCTTTGCCTCGCCTTCCCTCGCCTCGCTTTCCCTCGCCTCGCCTCGCTTTCACTCGCCTCGCCTCGCTTCCCTCACCTCGCTTTCCCTCGTTTCGCCTCGCCTCGCTTTCCCTCGCCTCGCTTTCCCTCGCCTCGCTTTCCCTCGCCTCGCTTTCCCTCGCCTCGCCTCGCCTTCCCTCGCCTCACATCGCTTTCCCTCCCCTCGACTCGCTTTCCCCCGCCTCGCTTTGCCTCGCCTTACCTCGCCTCGCTTTCCCTTGCGTTCCCTCGCCTCGCTTTCCCTCACCTCGCGTTCCCTTGCCTCGCTTTCCCTCACCTCGCTTTCTCTCGTTTCGCCTCGCCTCAGAATCCGTCGACTCGCCTCGCTTTCCCCCGCCATTCTTTGCCTCGCTTTGCCTCGCCTCGCTTTCCCCCGCGTTCCCTCGCCTCGTTTTCCATCAACTCGCTTTCCCTCGCCCCGCCTCGCTTACCCTCGCCTCGCCTCGCCTCGCTTTCCCTCGCCTCGCTTTCCCTCGCTTTCCCTCGCCTCGCTTTCCCTCGCCTCGCCTCGGTTTCCCTCGCCTCGCCTCCCTTTACCTCGCCTCGCCTCCCTTTCCCTCGCCTCGCTTTCCCTCGCCTCACCTCGCTTTCCCTCGCCTCGCTTTCCCTCTCCTCGCCTCACTTTCCCTCGCCTCGCCTCGCTTTCCATCGCCTCGCCTTCCCTCGCCTCGCCTTCCCTCGCCTCGCCTCACATCGCTTTCCCTCGCCTCGACTCGCTTTCTCACGCCTCGCTTTGCCTCGCCTTACCTCGCCTCGCTTTCCCTTGCCTTCCCTCGCCTCGCTTTCCCTCACCTCGCCTTCCCTTGCCTCGCTTTCCCTCACCTCGCTTTCTCTCGTTTCGCCTCGCCTCAGAATCCGTCGCCTCCCCTCGCTTTCCCCCGCCTCTCTTTGCCTCGCTTTGCCTCGCCTCGCTTTCCCTCGCCTTCCCTCGCCTCGCTTTCCCTCGCCTCGCCTCGCTTTCACTCGCCTCGCCTCGCTTTCCCTCACCTCGCTTTCCCTCGTTTCGCCTCGCCTCGCTTTCCCTCGCCTCTCCTCGCTTTCCCCCGCCTCGCTTTGCCTCGCCTTCCCTCGCCTCGCTTTCCATCACCTCGCTTTCCCTCGCCTCGCCTCGCCTGGCTTTCCCTTGCCTCGCCTCGCTTTCCCTCGCCTCGCCTCCCTTTCCCTCGAATCGCTTTCCCTCGCCTCGCTTTGCCTCGCCTCGCCTCTCTTTCCCTCGCCTCACTTTTCCTCGCCTCGCCTCGCATCGGTTTCCCCTGCGTCGCCTTCCCTCGCCTCGCCTCGCTTTCCCTCTCCTCGCCTCGCCTTCCCTAGCCTCGCCTCGCTTTCCCTCGCCTCGCCTCGCTTTCCCTTGCCTCGCTTTCCCTCGCCTCGCCTCGCTTTCCCTCGCCTCGCCTCGCTTTCCCTCGCCTCGCTTTCCCTCGCCTCGCTTTCCCTCGCCTCGCCTCGCCTTCCCTCGCCTCGCCTTCCCTCGCCTCGCCTCACATCGCTTTCCCTCGCCTCGACTCGCTTTCTCCCGCCTCGCTTTGCCTCGCCTTCCCTCGCCTCGCTTTCCCTCGCCTCGCCTCGCTTTCACTCGCCTCGCCTCGCTTTCCCTCACCTCGCTTTCCCTCGTTTCGCCTCGCCTTCCCTCGCCTCACATCGCTTTCCCTCGCCTCACATCGCTTTCCCTCGCCTCGCTTTGCCTCGCCTTCCCTCGCCTCGCTTTCCCTCGCCTTCCCTCGCCTCGCTTTCCCTCGCCTCGCCTCGCTTTCCCTCGCCTCCCCTCGCTTTCCCTCGCCTCGCCTCGCCTCGCTTTCCCTCGCCTCGCCTCCTCTCGCCTCGCCTGGCTTTCCCTCTCCTCGCCTCGCTTTCCCTCGCCTCGCTTTCCCTCGCCTCGCTTTCCCTCGCCTCGCCTCGCCTTCCCTCGCCTCGCCTTCCCTCGCCTCGCCTCACATCGCTTTCCCTCGCCTCGACTCGCTTTCTCCCGCCTCGCTTTGCCTCGCCTTCCCTCGCCTCGCTTTCCCTCGCCTCGCCTCGCTTTCACTCGCCTCGCCTCGCTTTCCCTCACCTCGCTTTCCCTCGTTTCGCCTCGCCTCGCTTTCCCTCGCCTCGCTTTCCCTCGCCTCGCTTTCCCTCGCCTCGCTTTCCCTCGCCTCGCCTCGCCTTCCCTCGCCTCACATCGCTTTCCCTCCCCTCGACTCGCTTTCCCCCGCCTCGCTTTGCCTCGCCTTCCCTCGCCTCGCTTTCCCTCGCCTTCCCTCGCCTCGCTTTCCCTCGCCTCGCCTCGCTTTCCCTCGCCTCCCCTCGCTTTCCCTCGCCTCGCCTCGCCTCGCTTTCCCTCGCCTCGCCTCGCCTCGCCTCGCCTCGCTTTCCCTCGCCTCGCCTCGCTTTCCCTCGCCTCGCTTTCCCTCGCCTCGCTTTCCCTCGCCTCGCCTCGCCTTCCCTCGCCTCGCCTTCCCTCGCCTCGCCTCACATCGCTTTCCCTCCCCTCGACTCGCTTTCTCCCGCCTCGCTTTGCCTCGCCTTACCTCGCCTCGCTTTCCCTTGCCTTCCCTCGCCTCGCTTTCCCTCACCTCGCCTTCCCTTGCCTCGCTTTCCCTCACCTCGCTTTCTCTCGTTTCGCCTCGCCTCAGAATCCGTCGACTCGCCTCGCTTTCCCCCGCCATTCTTTGCCTCGCTTTGCCTCGCCTCGCTTTCCCCCGCGTTCCCTCGCCTCGTTTTCCATCAACTCGCTTTCCCTCGCCCCGCCTCGCTTACCCTCGCCTCGCCTCGCCTCGCTTTCCCTCGCCTCGCTTTCCCTCGCTTTCCCTCGCCTCGCTTTCCCTCGCCTCGCCTCGGTTTCCCTCGCCTCGCCTCGGTTTCCCTCGCCTCACATCGCTTTCCCTCGCCTCGCTTTCCCTCGCCTCGCCTTCCCTCGCCTCGCCTTCCCTCGCCTCGCCTTCCCTCGCCTCGCCTCCATTTCCCTCATCTCGCCTCCCTTTCCCTCGCCTCACATCGCTTTCCCTCGCCTCGCTTTCCCTCACCTCGCCTCCCTTTCCCTCGCCTCACATCGCTTTCCCTCGCCTCGCTTTCCCTCCCCTCCCGCGCTTTCCCTTGTCTCGCCTTCCCTCGCCTCGCCTTCCCTCGCCTCGCCTTCCCTCGCCTCGCTTTCCCTCGCCTCGCCTCGCTTTCCCTCGCCTCGCCTCGCCTTCCCTCGCCTTGCCTCGCCATCCCTCGCCTCGCCTCGCCTGGCTTTCCCTTGCCTCGCCTCGCCTCGCCTCTACTCGCTTGCTTTCCCTCGCCTCACCTCGCCTCCCTTTCCTCGCCTCGCCTCGCTTTCCCTCGCCTCGCCTCGCTTTCCCTCGCCTCGCCTCGCTTTCCCTCGCCTCGCCTCGCCTCTCTTTCCCTCGCCTCGCCTCCCTTTCCTCGCCTCGCCTCGCTTTCCCTCGCCTCGACTCGCTTTCTCTCGCCTCCCCTCCCTTTCCTTGCCTCGCCTCGCTTTCCCTCGCCTCGCTTTCCCTCGCCTCCCCTTGCTTTTTCTCGCCTCGCCTCGCTTTCCCTCGCCTCGCCTTGCTTTCCCTCGCCTCGCTTTGCCTCTCCTCGCCTCGCTTTCCCTCGCCTCGCCTCGCTTTCCCTCGCCTCGCCTTCCCTCGCCTCGCCTTCCCTCGCCGCGCCTCACATCGCTTTCCCTCGCCTCGCCTTCCCTTGCCTCGCTTTCCCTCACCTCGCTTTCTCTCGTTTCGCCTCGCCTCAGAATCCGTCGCCTCGCCTCGCTTTCCCCCGCCTCTCTTTCTCTCGCTTTGCCTCGCCTCGCTTTCCCCCGCGTTCCCTCGCCTCGTTTTCCATCAACTCGCTTTCCCTCGCCTCGCTTTCCCTCGCCTCGCCTCGCCTTCCCTCGCCTCCCCTCGCTTTCCCTCGCCTCGCCTCGCTTTCCCCCGCATCGCTTTGCCTTGCCTTCCCTCGCCTCGCTTTCCCTCGCCTTCCCTCGCCTCGCTTTCCCTCGCCTCGCCTCGCTTTCCCTCGCCTCCCCTCGCTTTCCCTCGCCTCGCCTCGCTTTCCCTCGCCTCGCCTCGCTTTCCCTCGCCTCGCTTTCCCTCGCCTCGCCTCACTTTCCCTCGCCTCGCCTCGCTTTCCCTCGCCTCGCTTTCCCTCGCCTCGCCTCCCTTTCCCTCGCCTCACATCACTTTCCATCGCCTCGCCTCCCTTTCCCTCGCCTCACATCGCTTTCCCTCGCCTCGCTTTCCCTCACCTCCCTCGCTTTCCCTTGCCTCGCCTTCCCTCGCCTCGCCTTCCCTCGCCTCGCCTTCCCTCGCCTCGCCTTCCCTCGCCTCGCTTTCCCTCGCCTCGCTTTCCCTCGCCTCGCCTCGCCTTCCCTCGCCTCGCCTCGCCTTCCCTCGCCTCGCCTCGCCTGGCTTTCCCTCGCCTCGCCTCGCTTCGCTTTCCCTCGCCTCGCATCGCTTTCCCTCGCCTCGCCTCGCTTTCTCTCGCCTCTCCTCGCTTTCCCTCTACTCGCCTCTCTTTCCCCTACCTCGCCTCGCTTTCCCTTGCCTCGCTTTCCCTCGCCTCGCCTTCCCTCTCCTCGCCTTCCCTCGCCTCGCTTTCCCTCGCCTTGCCTCGCTTACCCTCATCTCGCCTTCCCTAGCCTCGCTTTCCCTCGTCTCGCCTTCCCTCGCCTCGCCTCGCCTCGCCTCGCCTCGCTTTCCCTCGCCTCCCCTCTCCTCGCCTTCCCTCGCCTCGCCTCGCTTTCCCTCGCCTCGCCTCTCTTTCCCTCGCCTCGCCTCCCTTTCCTCGCATCGCCTCGCTTTCCCTCGCCTCGCCTCGCTTTCCCTCGCCTCGCCTCGCTTTCCCTCGCCTCGCTTTCCCTCGCCTCGCATCGCTTTTCCTCGCCTCGCTTTCTCTCGGCTCGCCTCGCTTTCCCTCGCCTCGCCTCGCCTTCCCTAGCCTCGCCTCGCTTTCCCTCGCCTCGCATCGCTTTCCCTCGCCTCGCATCGCTTTCCCTCGCCTCGCTTTCCCTCGCCTCGCTTTCCCTCGCCTCGCTTTCCCTCGCCTCGCCTCGCTTTCCCTCGCCTCGCCTCGCTTTCCCTCGCCTCGCCTCGCTTTCCCTTGCCTCGCTTTCCCTCACCTCGCTTTCTCTCGTTTCGCCTCGCCTCAGAATCCGTCGCCTCGCCTCGCTTTCCCCCGCCTCTCTTTGCCTCGCTTTGCCTCGCCTCGCTTTCCCCCGCGTTCCCTCGCCTCGTTTTCCATCAACTCGCTTTCCCTCGCCCCGCCTCGCTTACCCTCGCCTCTCCTCGCTTTCCCTCGCCTCGCTTTCCCTCGCTTTCCCTCGCCTCGCTTTCCCTCGCCTCGCCTCGGTTTCCCTCGCCTCGCCTCGGTTTCCCTCGCCTCACATCACTTTCACTCGCCTCGCTTTCCCTCGCCTCGCTTTCCCTCGCCTCGCCTTCCCTCGCCTCGCCTTCCCTCGCCTCGCCTTCCCTCGCCTCGCCTTCCCTCGCCTCGCCTCGCCTCCATTTCCCTCATCTCGCCTCCCTTTCCCTCGCCTCACATCGCTTTCCCTCGCCTCGCTTTCCCTCACCTCCCGCGCTTTCCCTTGCCTCGCCTTCCCTCGCCTCGCCTTCCCTCGCCTCGCCTTCCCTCGCCTCGCTTTCCCTCGCCTCGCCTCGCTTTCCCTCGCCTCGCCTCGCCTTCCCTCGCCTCGCCTCGCCATCCCTCGCCTCGCCTCGCCTGGCTTTCCCTTGCCTCGCCTCGCCTCGCCTCGCCTCGCTTGCTTTCCCTCGCCTCCCCTCGCCTCCCTTTCCTCGCCTCGCCTCGCTTTCCCTCTCCTCGCCTCGCTTTCCCTCGCCTCGACTCGCTTTCTCTCGCCTCCCCTCCCTTTCCTTGCCTCGCCTCGCTTCCCCTTGCCTCGCTTTCTCTCGCCTCGCCTCCCTTTCCTCGCCTCGCCTCGCTTTCCCTCGCCTCGCTTTCCCTCCCCTCGCCTCGCTTTCCCTCGCCTCGCCTCGCTTTCCCTCGCCTCGCTTCGCTTTCCCTCGCCTCGCTTTCCCTCGCCTCGAATTCCCTCGCCTCGCCTCGCCTTCCCTCGCCTCGTCTTCCCTCGCCTCGCCTCACATCGCTTTCCCTCGCCTCGACTCGCTTTCCCCCGCCTCGCTTGGCCTCGCCTTCCCTCGCCTCGCTTTCCCTCGCCTTCCCTCGAATCGCTTTCCCTCGCCTTCCCTCGCCTCGCTTTCCCTCGCCTCGCCTCGCTTTCGCTCGCCTCGCCTCGCTTTCCCTCACATCGCTTTCCCTTGCCTCGCTTTCCCTCGCCTCGCCTCGCTTTCCCTCGCCTCACATCGATTTCCCTCGCCTCGCCTCGCTTTCCCTCGCCTGGCTTTCCCTCGCCTGGCTTTCCCTCGCCTCGCCTCCCCTTCCCTCGCCTCGCCTTCCCTCGCCTCGCCTCACATCGCTTTCCCTCGCTTCGACTCGCTTTCCCCCGCCTCGCTTTGCCTCGCCTTCCCTCGCCTCGCTTTCCCTCGCCTTCCCTCGCCTCGCTTTCCCTTGCCTCGCCTCCCTTTACCTCGCCTCGCCTCCCTTTCCCTCGCCTCGCTTTCCCTCGCCTCGCCTCCCTTTCCCTCGCCTCACATCACTTTCCATCGCCTCGCCTCCCTTTCCCTCGCCTCACATCACTTTCCCTCGCCTCGCTTTCCCTCGCCTCGCTTTCCCTCACCTCGCTTTCCCTCGCCTCGCTTTCCCTCGCCTCGCCTCTCCTTCCCTAGCCTCACATCGCTTTCCCTCGCCTCGCCTCTCTTTCCCTCGCCTCGCCTCCCTTTCCTCGCATCGCCTCGCTTTCCCTCGCCCCGCCTCGCTGTCCCTCGCCTCGCTTTCCCTGGCCTCGCTTTCCCTCGCCTCGCCTCGCTTTCCCTCGCCTCGCTTTCCCTCGCCTCGCCTCGCTTTCCCTCGCCTCGCTTTCCCTCGCCTCGCCTCTCTTTCCCTCGCCTCGCCTCCCTTTCCTCGCCTCGCCTCGCTTTCCCTCGCCTCGCCTCGCTTTCCCTCACCTCGCCTTCCCTTGCCTCGCTTTCCCTCACCTCGCTTTCCCTCGTTTGCCTCGCCTCGCTTTCCCTCGCCTCGCCTCGCTTTCCCTCACCTCGCTTTCTCTCGTTTCGCCTCGCCTCAGAATCCGTCGCCTCGCCTCGCTTTCCCCCGCCTCTCTTTGCCTCGCTTTGCCTCGCCTCGCTTTCCCCCGCGTTCCCTCGCCTTGTTTTCCATCAACTCGCTTTCCCTCGCCCCGCCTCGCTTACCCTCGCCTCGCCTCGCCTCGCTTTCCCTCGCCTCGCTTTCCCTCGCTTTCCCTCGCCTCGCTTTCCCTCGCCGCGCCTCGGTTTCCCTCGCCTCGCCTCGGTTTCCCTCGCCTCACATCGCTTTCCCTCGCCTCGCTTTCCCTCGCCTCGCCTTCCCTCGCCTCGCCTTCCCTCGCCTCGCTTTCCCTCGCCTCACATCGCTTTCCCTCGCCTCGCTTTCCCTCACCTCGCCTCCCTTTCCCTCGCCTCGCCTCGCTTTCCCTCGCCTCGCCTCGCCTTCCCTCGCCTTGCCTCGCCATCCCTCGCCTCGCCTCGCCTGGCTTTCCCTTGCCTCGCCTCGCCTCGCCTCGCCTCGCTTGCTTTCCCTCGCCTCCCCTCGCCTCCCTTTCCTCGCCTCGCCTCGCTTTCCCTCGCCTCGCCTCGCTTTCCCTCGCCTCGCCTCGCCTCTCTTTCCCTCGCCTCGCCTCCCTTTCCTCGCCTCGCCTCGCTTTCCCTCGCCTCGACTCGCTTTCTCTCGCCTCCCCTCCCTTTCCTTGCCTCGCCTCGCTTTCCCTTGCCTCGCTTTCTCTCGCCTCGCCTCCCTTTCCTCGCCTCGCCTCGCTTTCCCTCGCCTCGCTTTCCCTCGCCTCGCCTCGCCTCGTTTTCCCCTGCGTCGCCTTCCATCGCCTCGCCTCGCTTTCCCTCGTCTCGCGTCCCTTTCCCTTGCCTCGCTTTCCCTCGCCTCGCCTCGCTTTCCCTCGCCTCGCTTCGCTTTCCCTCGCCTCGCTTTCCCTCGCCTCGAATTCCCTCGCCTCGCCTCGCCTTCCCTCTCCTCGTCTTCCCTCGCCTCGACTCACATCGCTTTCCCTCGCCTCGACTCGCTTTCCCGCCTCGCTTTGCCTCGCCTTCCCCCGCCTCGCTTTGCCTCGCCTTCCCTCGTCTCGCTTTCCCTCGCCTTCCCTCGCCTCGCTTTCCCTCGCCTCGCCTCGCTTTCACTCGCCTCGCCTCGCTTTCCCTCACCTCGCTTTCCCTCGTTTCGCCTCGCCTCGCTTTCCCTCGCCTCTCCTCGCTTTCCCCCGCCTCGCTTTGCCTCGCCTCGCCTCGCCTCGCTTTCCATCACCTCGCTTTCACTCGCCTCGCCTCGCCTGGCTTTCCCTTGCCTCGCCTCGCTTTCCCTCGCCTCGCCTCCCTTTCTCTCGCCTCGCTTTCCCTCGCCTCGCTTTCCCTCGCCTCGGCTCTCTTTCCCTCGCCTCACTTTCCCTCGCCTCGCCTCGCATCGGTTTCCCCTGCGTCGCCTTCCCTCGCCTCGCCTCGCTTTCCCTCCCCTCTCCTCGCCTTCCCTAGCCTCGCCTCGCTTTCCCTCGCCTCGCCTCGCTTTCCCTCGCCTCGCTTTCCCTCGCCTCGCTTTCCCTCGCCTCGCTTTCCCTCGCCTCGCCTCGCCTTCACTCGCCTCACATCGCTTTCCCTCCCCTCGACTCGCTTTCCCCCGCCTCGCTTTGCCTCGCCTTCACTCGCCTCGCTTTTCCTCGCCTTCCCTCGCCTCGCTTTCCCTCGCCTCGCCTCGCTTTCCCTCGCCTCCCCTCGCTTTCTCTCGCCTCGCCTCGCTTTCCCTTGCCTCGCCTCGCTTTCCCTCGCCTCGCTTTCCCTCGCCTCGCCTCGCCTTCCCTCGCCTCACATCGCTTTCCCTCCCCTCGACTCGCTTTCCCCCGCCTCGCTTTGCCTCGCCTTCCCTCGCCTCGCTTTCCCTCGCCTTCCCTCGCCTCGCTTTCCCTCGCCTCGCCTCGCTTTCCCTCGCCTCCCCTCGCTTTCCCTCGCCTCGCCTCGCCTCGCTTTCCCTCGCCTCGCCTCGCCTCGCCTCGCCTCGCTTTCCCTCGCCTCGCCTCGCTTTCCCTCGCCTCGCTTTCCCTCGCCTCGCTTTCCCTCGCCTCGCCTCGCCTTCCCTCGCCTCGCCTTCCCTCGCCTCGCCTCACATCGCTTTCCCTCCCCTCGACTCGCTTTCTCCCGCCTCGCTTTGCCTCGCCTTACCTCGCCTCGCTTTCCCTTGCCTTCCCTCGCCTCGCTTTCCCTCACCTCGCTTTCCCTTGCCTCGCTTTCCCTCACCTCGCTTTCTCTCGTTTCGCCTCGCCTCAGAATCCGTCGACTCGCCTCGCTTTCCCCCGCCATTCTTTGCCTCGCTTTGCCTCGCCTCGCTTTCCCCCGCGTTCCCTCGCCTCGTTTTCCATCAACTCGCTTTCCCTCGCCTCGCCTCGCTTACCCTCGCCTCGCCTCGCCTCGCTTTCCCTCGCCTCGCTTTCCCTCGCTTTCCCTCGCCTCGCTTTCCCTCGCCTCGCCTCGGTTTCCCTCGCCTCGCCTCGGTTTCCCTCGCCTCACATCGCTTTCCCTCGCCTCGCTTTCCCTCGCCTCGCCTTCCCTCGCCTCGCCTTCCCTCGCCTCGCCTTCCCTCGCCTCGCCTCCATTTCCCTCATCTCGCCTCCCTTTCCCTCGCCTCACATCGCTTTCCCTCGCCTCGCTTTCCCTCACCTCGCCTCCCTTTCCCTCGCCTCACATCGCTTTCCCTCGCCTCGCTTTCCCTCCCCTCCCGCGCTTTCCCTTGCCTCGCCTTCCCTCGCCTCGCCTTCCCTCGCCTCGCCTTCCCTCGCCTCGCTTTCCCTCGCCTCGCCTCGCTTTCCCTCGCCTCGCCTCGCCTTCCCTCGCCTTGCCTCGCCATCCCTCGCCTCGCCTCGCCTCTACTCGCTTGCTTTCCCTCGCCTCACCTCGCCTCCCTTTCCTCGCCTCGCCTCGCTTTCCCTCGCCTCGCCTCGCTTTCCCTCGCCTCGCCTCGCTTTCCCTCGCCTCGCCTCGCTTTCCCTCGCCTCGCCTCCCTTTCCTCGCCTCGCCTCGCTTTCCCTCGCCTCGACTCGCTTTCTCTCGCCTCCCCTCCCTTTCCTTGCCTCGCCTCGCTTTCCCTTGCCTCGCTTTCTCTCGCCTCGCCTCCCTTTCCTCGCCTCGCCTCGCTTTCCCTCGCCTCGCTTTCCCTCGCCTCGCCTCGCCTCGGTTTCCCCTGCGTCGCCTTCCATCGCCTCGCCTCGCTTTCCCTCGTCTCGCGTCGCTTTCCCTTGCCTCGCTTTCCCTCGCCTCGCCTCGCTTTCCCTCGCCTCGCTTCGCTTTCCCTCGCCTCGCTTTCCCTCGCCTCGAATTCCCTCGCCTCGCCTCGCCTTCCCTCTCCTCGTCTTCCCTCGCCTCGACTCACATCTCTTTCCCTCGCCTCGACTCGCTTTCCCCCGCCTCGCTTTGCCTCGCCTTCCCTCGCCTCGCTTTCCCTCGCCTTCCCTCGCCTCGCTTTCCCTCGCCTTCCCTCGCCTCGCTTTCCCTCGCCTCGCCTCGCTTTCGCTCGCCTCGCCTCGCTTTCCCTCACATCGCTTTCCCTTGCCTCGCTTTCCCTCGCCTCGCCTCGCTTTCCCTCGCCTCACATCGATTTCCCTCGCCTCGCCTCGCTTTCCCTCGCCTCGCTTTCCCTCGCCTGGCTTTCCCTCGCCTCGCCTTCCCTCGCCTCGCCTCACATCGCTTTCCCTCGCTTCGACTCGCTTTCCGCCGCCTCGCTTTGCCTCGCCTTCCCTCGCCTCGCTTTCCCTCGCCTTCCCTCGCCTCGCTTTCCCTCGCCTCGCCTCGCTTTCACTCGCCTCGCCTCGCTTTCCCTCACCTCGCTTTCCCTCGTTTCGCCTCGCCTCGCTTTCCCTCGCCTCTCCTCGCTTTCCCCCGCCTCGCTTTGCCTCGCCTCCCCTCGCCTCGCTTTCAATCACCTCGCTTTCACTCGCCTCGCCTCGCCTGGCTTTCCCTTGCCTCGCCTCGCTTTCCCTCGCCTCGCCTCCCTTTCCCTCGCCTCGCTTTCCCTCGCCTCGCTTTCCCTCACCTCCCGCGCTTTCCCTTGCCTCGCCTTCCCTCGCCTCGCCTTCCCTCGCCTCGCCTTCCCTCGCCTCGCTTTCCCTCGCCTCGCCTCGCTTTCCCTCGCCTCGCCTCGCCTTCCCTCGCCTTGCCTCGCCATCCCTCGCCTCGCCTCGCCTGGCTTTCCCTTGCCTCGCCTCGCCTCGCCTCTACTCGCTTGCTTTCCCTCGCCTCACCTCGCCTCCCTTTCCTCGCCTCGCCTCGCTTTCCCTCGCCTCGCCTCGCTTTCCCTCGCCTCGCCTCGCTTTCCCTCGCCTCGCCTCGCCTCTCTTTCCCTCGCCTCGCCTCCGTTTCCTCGCCTCGCCTCGCTTTCCCTCGCCTCGACTCGCTTTCTCTCGCCTCCCCTCCCTTTCCTTGCCTCGCCTCGCTTTCCCTTGCCTCGCTTTCTCTCGCCTCGCCTCCCTTTCCTCGCCTCGCCTCGCTTTCCCTCGCCTCGCTTTCCCTCGCCTCGCCTCGCCTCGGTTTCCCCTGCGTCGCCTTCCATCGCCTCGCCTCGCTTTCCCTCGTCTCGCGTCGCTTTCCCTTGCCTCGCTTTCCCTCGCCTCGCCTCGCTTTCCCTCGCCTCGCTTCGCTTTCCCTCGCCTCGCTTTCCCTCGCCTCGAATTCCCTCGCCTCGCCTCGCCTTCCCTCTCCTCGTCTTCCCTCGCCTCGACTCACATCTCTTTCCCTCGCCTCGACTCGCTTTCCCCCGCCTCGCTTTGCCTCGCCTTCCCTCGCCTCGCTTTCCCTCGCCTTCCCTCGCCTCGCTTTCCCTCGCCTTCCCTCGCCTCGCTTTCCCTCGCCTCGCCTCGCTTTCGCTCGCCTCGCCTCGCTTTCCCTCACATCGCTTTCCCTTGCCTCGCTTTCCCTCGCCTCGCCTCGCTTTCCCTCGCCTCACATCGATTTCCCTCGCCTCGCCTCGCTTTCCCTCGCCTCGCTTTCCCTCGCCTGGCTTTCCCTCGCCTCGCCTTCCCTCGCCTCGCCTCACATCGCTTTCCCTCGCTTCGACTCGCTTTCCGCCGCCTCGCTTTGCCTCGCCTTCCCTCGCCTCGCTTTCCCTCGCCTTCCCTCGCCTCGCTTTCCCTCGCCTCGCCTCGCTTTCACTCGCCTCGCCTCGCTTTCCCTCACCTCGCTTTCCCTCGTTTCGCCTCGCCTCGCTTTCCCTCGCCTCTCCTCGCTTTCCCCCGCCTCGCTTTGCCTCGCCTCCCCTCGCCTCGCTTTCAATCACCTCGCTTTCACTCGCCTCGCCTCGCCTGGCTTTCCCTTGCCTCGCCTCGCTTTCCCTCGCCTCGCCTCCCTTTCCCTCGCCTCGCTTTCCCTCGCCTCGCTTTCCCTCACCTCCCGCGCTTTCCCTTGCCTCGCCTTCCCTCGCCTCGCCTTCCCTCGCCTCGCCTTCCCTCGCCTCGCTTTCCCTCGCCTCGCCTCGCTTTCCCTCGCCTCGCCTCGCCTTCCCTCGCCTTGCCTCGCCATCCCTCGCCTCGCCTCGCCTGGCTTTCCCTTGCCTCGCCTCGCCTCGCCTCTACTCGCTTGCTTTCCCTCGCCTCACCTCGCCTCCCTTTCCTCGCCTCGCCTCGCTTTCCCTCGCCTCGCCTCGCTTTCCCTCGCCTCGCCTCGCTTTCCCTCGCCTCGCCTCGCCTCTCTTTCCCTCGCCTCGCCTCCCTTTCCTCGCCTCGCCTCGCTTTCCCTCGCCTCGACTCGCTTTCTCTCGCCTCCCCTCCCTTTCCTTGCCTCGCCTCGCTTTCCCTTGCCTCGCTTTCTCTCGCCTCGCCTCCCTTTCCTCGCCTCGCCTCGCTTTCCCTCGCCTCGCTTTCCCTCGCCTCGCCTCGCCTCGGTTTCCCCTGCGTCGCCTTCCATCGCCTCGCCTCGCTTTCCCTCGTCTCGCGTCGCTTTCCCTTGCCTCGCTTTCCCTCGCCTCGCCTCGCTTTCCCTCGCCTCGCTTCGCTTTCCCTCGCCTCGCTTTCCCTCGCCTCGAATTCCCTCGCCTCGCCTCGCCTTCCCTCTCCTCGTCTTCCCACGCCTCGACTCACATCGCTTTCCCTCGCCTCGACTCGCTTTCCCCCGCCTCGCTTTGCCTCGCCTTCCCTCGCCTCGCTTTCCCTCGCCTTCCCTCGCCTCGCTTTCCCTCGCCTTCCCTCGCCTCGCTTTCCCTCGCCTCGCCTCGCTTTCGCTCGCCTCGCCTCGCTTTCCCTCACATCGCTTTCCCTTGCCTCGCTTTCCCTCGCCTCGCCTCGCTTTCACTCGCCTCACATCGATTTCCCTCGCCTCGCCTCGCTTTCCCTCGCCTCGCTTTCCCTCGCCTGGCTTTCCCTCGCCTCGCCTTCCCTCGCCTCGCCTCACATCGCTTTCCCTCGCTTCGACTCGCTTTCCGCCGCCTCGCTTTGCCTCGCCTTCCCTCGCCTCGCTTTCCCTCGCCTTCCCTCGCCTCGCTTTCCCTCGCCTCGCCTCGCTTTCACTCGCCTCGCCTCGCTTTCCCTCACCTCGCTTTCCCTCGTTTCGCCTCGCCTCGCTTTCCCTCGCCTCTCCTCGCTTTCCCCCGCCTCGCTTTTCCTCGCCTCGCCTCGCCTCGCTTTCCATCACCTCGCTTTCACTCGCCTCGCCTCGCCTGGCTTTCCCTTGCCTCGCCTCGCTTTCCCTCGCCTCGCCTCCCTTTCCCTCGCCTCGCTTTCCCTCGCCTCGCTTTCCCTCACCTCCCGCGCTTTCCCTTGCCTCGCCTTCCCTCGCCTCGCCTTCCCTCGCCTCGCCTTCCCTCGCCTCGCTTTCCCTCGCCTCGCCTCGCTTTCCCTCGCCTCGCCTCGCCTTCCCTCGCCTTGCCTCGCCATCCCTCGCCTCGCCTCGCCTGGCTTTCCCTTGCCTCGCCTCGCCTCGCCTCTACTCGCTTGCTTTCCCTCGCCTCACCTCGCCTCCCTTTCCTCGCCTCGCCTCGCTTTCCCTCGCCTCGCCTCGCTTTCCCTCGCCTCGCCTCGCTTTCCCTCGCCTCGCCTCGCCTCTCTTTCCTTCGCCTCGCCTCCCTTTCCTCGCCTCGCCTCGCTTTCCCTCGCCTCGACTCCCTTTCTCTCGCCTCCCCTCCCTTTCCTTGCCTCGCCTCGCTTTCCCTTGCCTCGCTTTCTCTCGCCTCGCCTCCCTTTCCTCGCCTCGCCTCGCTTTCCCTCGCCTCGCTTTCCCTCGCCTCGCCTCGCCTCGGTTTCCCCTGCGTCGCCTTCCATCGCCTCGCCTCGCTTTCCCTCGTCTCGCGTCGCTTTCCCTTGCCTCGCTTTCCCTCGCCTCGCCTCGCTTTCCCTCGCCTCGCTTCGCTTTCCCTCGCCTCGCTTTCCCTCGCCTCGAATTCCCTCGCCTCGCCTCGCCTTCCCTCTCCTCGTCTTCCCTCGCCTCGACTCACATCGCTTTCCCTCGCCTCGACTCGCTTTCCCCCGCCTCGCTTTGCCTCGCCTTCCCTCGCCTCGCTTTCCCTCGCCTTCCCTCGCCTCGCTTTCCCTCGCCTTCCCTCGCCTCGCTTTCCCTCGCCTCGCCTCGCTTTCGCTCGCCTCGCCTCGCTTTCCCTCACATCGCTTTCCCTTGCCTCGCTTTCCCTCGCCTCGCCTCGCTTTCCCTCGCCTCACATCGATTTCCCTCGCCTCGCCTCGCTTTCCCTCGCCTCGCTTTCCCTCGCCTGGCTTTCCCTCGCCTCGCCTTCCCTCGTCTCGCCTCACATCGCTTTCCCTCGCTTCGACTCGCTTTCCCCCGCCTCGCTTTGCCTCGCCTTCCCTCGCTTCGCTTTCCCTCGCCTTCCCTCGCCTCGCTTTCCCTCGCCTCGCCTCGCTTTCACTCGCCTCGCCTCGCTTTCCCTCACCTCGCTTTCCCTCGTATCGCCTCGCCTCGCTTTCCCTCGCCTCTCCTCGCTTTCCCCCGCCTCGCTTTGTCTCGCCTCGCCTCGCCTCGCTTTCCATCACCTCGCTTTCACTCGCCTCGCCTCGCCTGGCTTTCCCTTGCCTCGCCTCGCTTTCCCTCGCCTCGCCTCCCTTTCCCTCGCCTCGCTTTCCCTCGCCTCGCTTTCCCTCGCCTCGAATTCCCTCGCCTCGCCTCGCCTTCCCTCTCCTCGTCTTCCCTCGCCTCGCCTCACATCGCTTTCCCTCGCCTCGACTCGCTTTCCCCCGCCTCGCTTTCCCTCGCCTTCCCTCGCCTCGCTTTCCCTCGCCTTCCCTCGCCTCGCTTTCCCTTGCCTCGCCTCGCTTTCCCTCGCCTCGCCTCGCTTTCCCTCGCCTCGCCTCCCTTTCCCTCGCCTCGCTTTCCCTCGCCTCGCTTTCCCTCGCCTCGCCTCTCTTTCCCTCGCCTCACTTTCCCTCGCCTCGCCTCGCATCGGTTTCCCCTGCGTCGCCTTCCCTCGCCTCGCCTCGCTTTCCCTCTCCTCGCCTCGCCTTCCCTAGCCTCGCCTCGCTTTCCCTCGCCTCGCCTCGCTTTCCCTTGCCTCGCTTTCCCTCGCCTCGCCTCGCTTTCCCTCGCCTCGCCTCGCCTCGCTTTCCCTCGCCTCGCTTTCCCTCGCCTCGCTTTCCCTCGCCTCGCCTCGCCTTCCCTCGCCTCACATCGCTTTCCCTCCCCTCGACTCGCTTTCCCCCGCCTCGCTTTCCCTCGCCTTCCCTCGCCTCGCTTTTCCTCGCCTTCCCTCGCCTCGCTTTCCCTCGCCTCACATCGATTTCCCTCGCCTCGGTTTCCCTCGCCTCGCCTCGCTTTCCCTCGCCTCGCCTCGCTTTCCCTCGCCTCGCTTTCCCTCGCCTCGAATTCCCTCGCCTCGCCTCGCCTTCCCACTCCTCGTCTTCCCTCGCCTCGCCTCACATCGCTTTCCCTCGCCTCGACTCGCTTTCCCCCGCCTCGCTTTGCCTCGCATTCCCTCGCCTCGCTTTCCCTCGCATTCCCTCGCCTCGCTTTCCCTCGCCTTCCCTCGCCTCGCTTTCCCTCGCCTCGCCTCGCTTTCGCTCGCCTCGCCTCGCTTTCCCTCACATCGCTTTCCCTTGCCTCGCTTTCCCTCGCCTCGCCTCGCTTTCCCTCGCCTCACATCGATTTCCCTCGCCTCGCCTCGCTTTCCCTCGCCTCGCTTTCCCTCGCCTGGCTTTCCCTCGCCTCGCCTCCCCTTCCCTCGCCTCGCCTTCCCTCGCCTCGCCTCACATCGCTTTCCCTCGCTTCGACTCGCTTTCCCCCGCCTCGCTTTGCCTCGCCTTCCCTCGCCTCGCTTTCCCTCGCCTTCCCTCGCCTCGCTTTCCCTCGCCTCGCCTCGCTTTCACTCGCCTCGCCTCCCTTTCCCTCACCTCGCTTTCCCTCGTTTCGCCTCGCCTCGCTTTTCCTCGCCTCTCCTCGCTTTCCCCCGCCTCGCTTTGCCTCGCCTTCCCTCACCTCGCTTTCCATCACCTCGCTTTCCCTCGCCTCGCCTCGCCTGGCTTTCCCTTGCCTCGCCTCGCTTTCCCTCGCCTCGCCTCCCTTTCCCTCGCCTCGCTTTCCCTCGCCTCGCTTTCCCTCGCCTCGCCTCTCTTTCCCTCGCCTCACTTTCCCTCGCCTCGCCTCGCATCGGTTTCCCCTGCGTCGCCTTCCCTCGCCTCGCCTCGCTTTCCCTCTCCTCGCCTCGCCTTCCCTAGCCTCGCCTCGCTTTCCCTCGCCTCGCCTCGCTTTCCCTTGCCTCGCTTTCCCTCGCCTCGCCTCGCTTTCCCTCGCCTCGCCTCGCCTTCCCTCGCCTCACATAGCTTTCCCTCCCCTCGACTCGCTTTCCCCCGCCTCGCTTTGCCTCGCCTTCCCTCGCCTCGCTTTCCCTCGCCTTCCCTCGCCTCGCTTTCCCTCGCCTCACCTCGCTTTCCCTCGCCTCGCCTCGCTTTCCCTCGCATCGCCTTCCCTCGCCTCGCCTTCGCTCGCCTCGCCTCTCTTTCCCTCGCCTCACTTTTCCTCGCCTCGCCTCGCATCGGTTTCCCCTGCGTCGCCTTCCCTCGCCTCGCCTCGCTTTCCCTCTCCTCGCCTCGCCTTCCCTCGCCTCGCCTCGCTTTCCCTCGCCTCGCCTCGCTTTCCCTTGCCTCGCTTTCCCTCGCCTCGCCTCGCTTTCCCTCGCCTCGCCTCGCTTTCCCTCGCCTCGCTTTCCCTCACCTCGCTTTCCCTCGCCTCGCCTCGCCTTCCCTCGCCTCACATCTCTTTCCCTCCCCTCGACTCGCTTTCCCCCGCCTCGCTTTGCCTCGCCTTCCCTCGCCTCGCTTTCCCTCGCCTTCCCTCGCCTCGCTTTCCCTCGCCTCGCCTCGCTTTCCCTCGCCTCCCCTCGCTTTCCCTCGCCTCGCCTCGCTTTCCCTCGCCTCGCCTCGCTTTCCCTCGCCTCGCTTTCCCTCTCCTCGCCTCACTTTCCCTCGCGTCGCCTCGCTTTCCCTCGCCTCGCCTTCCCTCGCCTCGCCTTCCCTCGCCTCGCCTCACATCGCTTTCCCTCGCCTCGACTCGCTTTCTCCCGCCTCGCTTTGCCTCGCCTTACCTCGCCTCGCTTTCCCTTGCCTTCCCTCGCCTCGCTTTCCCTCACCTCGCCTTCCCTTGCCTCGCTTTCCCTCACCTCGCTTTCTCTCGTTTCGCCTCGCCTCAGAATCCGCCGCCTCGCCTCGCTTTCCCCCGCCTCTCTTTGCCTCGCTTTGCCTCGCCTCGCTTTCCCTCGCCTTCCCTCGCCTCGCTTTCCCTCGCCTCGCCTCGCTTTCACTCGCCTCGCCTCGCTTTCCCTCACCTCGCTTTCCCTCGTTTCGCCTCGCCTCGCTTTCCCTCGCCTCTCCTCGCTTTCCCCCGCCTCGCTTTGCCTCGCCTTCCCTCGCCTCGCTTTCCATCACCTCGCTTTCCCTCGCCTCGCCTCGCCTGGCTTTCCCTTGCCTCGCCTCGCTTTCCCTTGCCTCGCCTCGCTTTCCCTCGCCTCGCCTCTCTTTCCCTCGCCTCACTTTTCCTCGCCTCGCCTCGCATCGGTTTCCCCTGCGTCGCCTTCCCTCGCCTCGCCTCGCTTTCCCTCTCCTCGCCTCGCCTTCCCTAGCCTCGCCTCGCTTTCCCTCGCCTCGCCTCGCTTTCCCTTGCCTCGCTTTCCCTCGCCTCGCCTCGCTTTCCCTCGCCTCGCCTCGCTTTCCCTCGCCTCGCTTTCCCTCGCCTCGCTTTCCCTCGCCTCGCCTCGCCTTCCCTCGCCTCACATCGCTTTCCCTCCCCTCGACTCCCTTTCCCCCGCCTCGCTTTGCCTCGCCTTCCCTCGCCTCGCTTTCCCTCGCCTTCCCTCGCCTCGCTTTCCCTCGCCTCGCCTCGCTTTCCCTCGCCTCCCCTCGCTTTTTCTCGCCTCGCCTCGCTTTCCCTCGCCTCGCCTCGCTTTCCCTCGCCTCGCCTTCCCTCGCCTCGCCTTCCCTCGCCTCGCCTCACATCGCTTTCCCTCGCCTCGCCTTCCCTTGCCTCGCTTTCCCTCACCTCGCTTTCTCTCGTTTCGCCTCGCCTCAGAATCCGTCGCCTCTCCTCGCTTTCCCTCGCCTCGCCTCGCCTTCCCTCGCCTCACATCGCTTTCCCTCCCCTCGACTCCCTTTCCCCCGCCTCGCTTTGCCTCGCCTTCCCTCGCCTCGCTTTCCCTCGCTTTCCCTCGCCTCGCTTTCCCTCGCCTCGCCTCGGTTTCCCTCGCCTCGCCTCGGTTTCCCTCGCCTCGCCTCGGTTTCCCTCGCCTCACATCACTTTCCCTCGCCTCGCTTTCCTTCGCCTCGCTTTCCCTCGCCTCGCCTTCCCTCGCCTCGCCTTCCCTCGCCTCGCCTTCCCTCGCCTCGCCTTCCCTCGCCTCGCCTCCATTTCCCTCATCTCGCCTCCCTTTCCCTCGCCTCACATCGCTTTCCCTCGCCTCGCTTTCCCTCACCTCCCGCGCTTTCCCTTGCCTCGCCTTCCCTCGCCTCGCCTTCCCTCGCCTCGCCTTCCCTCGCCTCGCTTTCCCTCGCCTCGCTTTCCCTCGCCTCGCTTCGCCTTCCCTCGCCTCGCCATCCCTCGCCTCGCCTCGCCTGGCTTTCCCTTGCCTCGCCTCGCCTCGCCTCGCCTCGCTTGCTTTCCCTCGCCTCCCCTCGCCTCCCTTTCCTCGCCTCGCCTCGCTTTCCCTCGCCTCGCCTCCATTTCCCTCATCTCGCCTCCCTTTCCCTCGCCTCACACCGCTTTCCCTCATCTCGCCTCCCTTTCCCTCGCCTCACATCGCTTTCCCTCGCCTCGCTTTCCCTCACCTCCCGCGCTTTCCCTTGCCTCGCCTTCCCTCGCCTCGCCTTCCCTCGCCTCGCCTTCCCTCGCCTCGCCTCACATCGCTTTCCCTCGCCTCGACTCGCTTTCTCCCGCCTCGCTTTGCCTCGCCTTACCTCGCCTCGCTTTCCCTTGCCTTCCCTCGCCTCGCTTTCCCTCACCTCGCCTTCCCTTGCCTCGCTTTCCCTCACCTCGCTTTCTCTCGTTTCGCCTCGCCTCAGAATCCGTCGCCTCGCCTCGCTTTCCCCCGCCTCTCTTTGCCTCGCTTTGCCTCGCCTCGCTTTCCCTCGCCTTCCCTCGCCTCGCTTTCCTTCGCCTCGCCTTCCCTTGCCTCGCTTTCCCTCACCTCGCTTTCTCTCGTTTCGCCTCGCCTCAGAATCCGTCGCCTCTCCTCGCTTTCCCTCGCCTCGCCTCGCCTTCCCTCGCCTCACATCGCTTTCCCTCCCCTCGACTCCCTTTCCCCCGCCTCGCTTTGCCTCGCCTTCCCTCGCCTCGCTTTCCCTCGCTTTCCCTCGCCTCGCTTTCCCTCGCCTCGCCTCGGTTTCCCTCGCCTCGCCTCGGTTTCCCTCGCCTCGCCTCGGTTTCCCTCGCCTCACATCACTTTCCCTCGCCTCGCTTTCCGTCGCCTCGCTTTCCCTCGCCTCGCCTTCCCTCGCCTCGCCTTCCCTCGCCTCGCCTTCCCTCGCCTCGCCTTCCCTCGCCTCGCCTCCATTTCCCTCATCTCGCCTCCCTTTCCCTCGCCTCACATCGCTTTCCCTCGCCTCGCTTTCCCTCACCTCCCGCGCTTTCCCTTGCCTCGCCTTCCCTCGCCTCGCCTTCCCTCGCCTCGCCTTCCCTCGCCTCGCTTTCCCTCGCCTCGCTTTCCCTCGCCTCGCTTCGCCTTCCCTCGCCTCGCCATCCCTCGCCTCGCCTCGCCTGGCTTTCCCTTGCCTCGCCTCGCCTCGCCTCGCCTCGCTTGCTTTCCCTCGCCTCCCCTCGCCTCCCTTTCCTCGCCTCGCCTCGCTTTCCCTCGCCTCGCCTCCATTTCCCTCATCTCGCCTCCCTTTCCCTCGCCTCACACCGCTTTCCCTCATCTCGCCTCCCTTTCCCTCGCCTCACATCGCTTTCCCTCGCCTCGCTTTCCCTCACCTCCCGCGCTTTCCCTTGCCTCGCCTTCCCTCGCCTCGCCTTCCCTCGCCTCGCCTTCCCTCGCCTCGCCTCACATCGCTTTCCCTCGCCTCGACTCGCTTTCTCCCGCCTCGCTTTGCCTCGCCTTACCTCGCCTCGCTTTCCCTTGCCTTCCCTCGCCTCGCTTTCCCTCACCTCGCCTTCCCTTGCCTCGCTTTCCCTCACCTCGCTTTCTCTCGTTTCGCCTCGCCTCAGAATCCGTCGCCTCGCCTCGCTTTCCCCCGCCTCTCTTTGCCTCGCTTTGCCTCGCCTCGCTTTCCCTCGCCTTCCCTCGCCTCGCTTTCCTTCGCCTCGCCTCGCTTTCACTCGCCTCGCCTCGCTTTCCCTCACCTCGCTTTCCCTCGTTTCTCCTCGCCTCGCTTTCCCTCGCCTCTCCTCGCTTTCCCCCGCCTCGCTTTGCCTCGCCTTCCCTCGCCTCGCTTTCCATCACCTCGCTTTCCCTCGCCTCGCCTCCCTTTCCCTCGCCTCACTTTCCCTCGCCTCGCCTCGCATCGGTTTCCCCTGCGTCGCCTTCCCTCGCCTCGCCTCGCTTTCCCTCTCCTCTCCTCGCCTTCCCTAGCCTCGCCTCGCTTTCCCTCGCCTCGCCTCGCTTTCCCTTGCCTCGCTTTCCCTCGCCTCGCCTCGCTTTCCCTCGCCTCGCCTCGCCTTCCCTCGCCTCACATCGCTTTCCCTCCCCTCGACTCGCTTTCCCCCGCATCGCTTTGCCTCGCCTTCCCTCGCCTCGCTTTCCCTCGCCTTCCCTCGCCTCGCTTTCCCTCGCCTCACCTCGCTTTCCCTCGCCTCGCCTCGCTTTCCCTCGCCTCGCCTTCCCTCGCCTCGCCTTCCCTCGCCTCGCCTCTCTTTCCCTCGCCTCACTTTCCCTCGCCTCGCCTCGCATCGGTTTCCCCTGCGTCGCCTTCCCTCGCCTCGCCTCGCTTTCCCTCTCCTCGCCTCGCCTTCCCTCGCCTCGCCTCGCTTTCCCTCGCCTCGCCTCGCTTTCCCTTGCCTCGCTTTCCCTCGCCTCGCCTCGCTTTCCCTCGCCTCGCCTCGCTTTCCCTCGCCTCGCTTTCCCTCGCCTCGCTTTCCCTCGCCTCGCCTCGCCTTCCCTCGCCTCACATCGCTTTCCCTCCCCTCGACTCGCTTTCCCCCGCATCGCTTTGCCTCGCCTTCCCTCGCCTCGCTTTCCCTCGCCTTCCCTCGCCTCGCTTTCCCTCGCCTTCCCTCGCCTCGCTTTCCCTCGCCTCGCCTCGCTTTCGCTCGCCTCGCCTCGCTTTCCCTCACATCGCTTTCCCTTGCCTCGCTTTCCCTCGCCTCGCCTCGCTTTCCCTCGCCTCACATCGATTTCCCTCGCCTCGCCTCGCTTTCCCTCGCCTCGCTTTCCCTCGCCTGGCTTTCCCTCGCCTCGCCTTCCCTCGCCTCGCCTCACATCGCTTTCCCTCGCTTCGACTCGCTTTCCGCCGCCTCGCTTTGCCTCGCCTTCCCTCGCCTCGCTTTCCCTCGCCTTCCCTCGCCTCGCTTTCCCTCGCCTCGCCTCGCTTTCACTCGCCTCGCCTCGCTTTCCCTCACCTCGCTTTCCCTCGTTTCGCCTCGCCTCGCTTTCCCTCGCCTCTCCTCGCTTTCCCCCGCCTCGCTTTGCCTCGCCTCGCCTCGCCTCGCTTTCCATCACCTCGCTTTCACTCGCCTCGCCTCGCCTGGCTTTCCCTTGCCTCGCCTCGCTTTCCCTCGCCTCGCCTCGCTTTCCCTCGCCTCGCTTTCCCTCGCCTCGCCTCCCTTTCCCTCGCCTCGCTTTCCCTCGCCTCGAATTCCCTCGCCTCGCCTCGCCTTCCCTCTCCTCGTCTTCCCTCGCCTCGCCTCACATCGCTTTCCCTCGCCTCGACTCGCTTTCCCCCGCCTCGCTTTCCCTCGCCTTCCCTCGCCTCGCTTTCCCTCGCCTTCCCTCGCCTCGCTTTCCCTTGCCTCGCCTCGCTTTCCCTCGCCTCGCCTCGCTTTCCCTCGCCTCGCCTCGCTTTCCCTCGCCTCGCCTCCCTTTCCCTCGAATCGCTTTCCCTCGCCTCGCTTTCCCTCGCCTCGCCTCTCTTTCCCTCGCCTCACTTTCCCTCGCCTCGCCTCGCATCGGTTTCCCCTGCGTCGCCTTCCCTCGCCTCGCCTCGCTTTCACTCTCCTCGCCTCGCCTTCCCTAGCCTCGCCTCGCTTTCCCTCGCCTCGCCTCGCTTTCCCTTGCCTCGCTTTCCCTCGCCTCGCCTCGCTTTCCCTCGCCTCGCCTCGCCTCGCTTTCCCTCGCCTCGCTTTCCCTCGCCTCGCTTTCCCTCGCCTCGCCTCGCCTTCCCTCGCCTCACATCGCTTTCCCTCCCCTCGACTCGCTTTCCCCCGCCTCGCTTTGCCTCGCCTTCCCTCGCCTCGCTTTTCCTCGCCTTCCCTCGCCTCGCTTTCCCTCGCCTCACATCGATTTCCCTCGCCTCGCTTTCCCTCGCCTCGCCTCGCTTTCCCTCGCCTCGCTTTCCCTCGCCTCGAATTCCCTCGCCTCGCCTCGCCTTCCCACTCCTCGTCTTCCCTCGCCTCGCCTCACATCGCTTTCCCTCGCCTCGACTCGCTTTCCCCCGCCTCGCTTTGCCTCGCATTCCCTCGCCTCGCTTTCCCTCGCATTCCCTCGCCTCGCTTTCCCTCGCCTTCCCTCGCCTCGCTTTCCCTCGCCTCGCCTCGCTTTCGCTCGCCTCGCCTCGCTTTCCCTCACATCGCTTTCCCTTGCCTCGCTTTCCCTCGCCTCGCCTCGCTTTCCCTCGCCTCACATCGATTTCCCTCGCCTCGCCTCGCTTTCCCTCGCCTCGCTTTCCCTCGCCTGGCTTTCCCTCGACTCGCCTCCCCTTCCCTCGCCTCGCCTTCCCTCGCCTCGCCTCACATCGCTTTCCCTCGCTTCGACTCGCTTTCCCCCGCCTCGCTTTGCCTCGCCTTCCCTCGCCTCGCTTTCCCTCGCCTTCCCTCGCCTCGCTTTCCCTCGCCTCGCCTCGCTTTCACTCGCCTCGCCTCGCTTTCCCTCACCTCGCTTTCCCTCGTTTCGCCTCGCCTCGCTCTCCCTCGCCTCTCCTCGCTTTCCCCCGCCTCGCTTTGCCTCGCCTCGCCTCGCCTCGCTTTCCATCACCTCGCTTTCACTCGCCTCGCCTCGCCTGGTTTTCCCTTGCCTCGCCTCGCTTTCCCTCGCCTCGCCTCCCTTTCCCTCGCCTCGCTTTCCCTCGCCTCGCTTTCCCTCGCCTCGCCTCTCTTTCCCTCGCCTCACTTTCCCTCGCCTCGCCTCGCATCGGTTTCCCCTGCGTCGCCTTCCCTCGCCTCGCCTCGCTTTCCCTCTCCTCGCCTCGCCTTCCCTAGCCTCGCCTCGCTTTCCCTCGCCTCGCCTCGCTTTCCCTTGCCTCGCTTTCCCTCGCCTCGCCTCGCTTTCCCTCGCCTCGCCTCGCCTTCCCTCGCCTCACATCGCTTTCCCTCCCCTCGACTCGCTTTCCCCCGCCTCGCTTTGCCTCGCCTTCCCTCGCCTCGCTTTCCCTCGCCTTCCCTCGCCTCGCTTTCCCTCGCCTCACCTCGCTTTCCCTCGCCTCCCCTCGCTTTCTCTCGCCTCGCCTCGCTTTCCCTCGCCTCGCCTCGCTTTCCCTCGCCTCGCTTTCCCTCTCCTCGCCTCGCTTTCCCTCGCCTCGCCTCGCTTTCCCTCGCCTCGCCTTCCCTTGCCTCGCCTTCCCTCGCCTCGCCTCTCTTTCCCTCGCCTCACTTTTCCTCGCCTCGCCTCGCATCGGTTTCCCCTGCGTCGCCTTCCCTCGCCTCGCATCGGTTTCCCCTGCGTCGCCTTCCCTCGCCTCGCCTCGCTTTCCCTCTCCTCGCCTCGCCTTCCCTAGCCTCGCCTCGCTTTCCCTCGCCTCGCCTCCCTTTCCCTCGCCTCGCTTTCCCTCGCCTCGCTTTCCCTCGCCTCGCCTCTCTTTCCCTCGCCTCACTTTCCCTCGCCTCGCTTTCCCTCGCCTCGCCTCGCCTTCCCTCGCCTCACATCGCTTTCCCTCCCCTCGACTCGCTTTCCCCCGCATCGCTTTTCCTCGCCTTCCCTCGCCTCGCTTTCCCTCGCCTTCCCTCGCCTCGCTTTCCCTCGCCTCCCCTCGCTTTCCCTCGCCTCCCCTCGCTTTCCCTCGCTTTGCCTCGCCTTCCCTCGCCTCGCTTTCCCTCGCCTTCCCTCGCCTCGCTTTCCCTCGCCTCGCCTCGCTTTCACTCGCCTCGCCTCGCTTTCCCTCACCTCGCTTTCCCTCGTTTCGCCTCGCCTCGCTTTCCCTCGCCTTCCCTCGCCTCGCTTTCCCTCGCCTCCCCTCGCTTTCCCTCGCCTCCCCTCGCTTTCCCTCGCTTTGCCTCGCCTTCCCTCGCCTCGCTTTCCCTCGCCTTCCCTCGCCTCGCTTTCCCTCGCCTCGCCTCGCTTTCACTCGCCTCGCCTCGCTTTCCCTCACCTCGCTTTCCCTCGTTTCGCCTCGCCTCGCTTTCCCTCGCCTCTCCTCGCTTTCCCCCGCCTCGCTTTGCCTCGCCTTCCCTCACCTCGCTTTCCATCACCTCGCTTTCCCTCGCCTCGCCTCGCCTGGCTTTCCCTTGCCTCGCCTCGCTTTCCCTCGCCTCGCCTCCCTTTCCCTCGCCTCGCTTTCCCTCGCCTCGCTTTCCCTCGCCTCGCCTCTCTTTCCCTCGCCTCACTTTCCCTCGCCTCGCCTCGCATCGGTTTCCCCTGCGTCGCCTTCCCTCGCCTCGCCTCGCTTTCCCTCTCCTCGCCTCGCCTTCCCTAGCCTCGCCTCGCTTTCCCTCGCCTCGCCTCGCTTTCCCTTGCCTCGCTTTCCCTCGCCTCGCCTCGCTTTCCCTCGCCTCACATCGCTTTCCCTCCCCTCGACTCGCTTTCCCCCGCCTCGCTTTGCCTCGCCTTCCCTCGCCTCGCTTTCCCTCGCCTTCCCTCGCCTCGCTTTCCCTCGCCTCACCTCGCTTTCCCTCGCCTCGCCTCGCTTTCCCTCGCCTCGCCTTCCCTCGCCTCGCCTTCCCTCCCCTCGCCTCTCTTTCCCTCGCCTCACTTTTCCTCGCCTCGCCTCGCATCGGTTTCCCCTGCGTCGCCTTCCCTCGCCTCGCCTCGCTTTCCCTCTCCTCGCCTCGCCTTCCCTCGCCTCGCCTCGCTTTCCCTCGCCTCGCCTCGCTTTCCCTTGCCTCGCTTTCCCTCGCCTCGCCTCGCTTTCCCTCGCCTCGCCTCGCTTTCCCTCGCCTCGCTTTCCCTCACCTCGCTTTCCCTCGCCTCGCCTCGCCTTCCCTCGCCTCACATCGCTTTCCCTCCCCTCGACTCGCTTTCCCCCGCATCGCTTTGCCTCGCCTTCCCTCGCCTCGCTTTCCCTCGCCTTCCCTCGCCTCGCTTTCCCTCGCCTCACCTCGCTTTCCCTCGCCTCCCCTCGCTTTCTCTCGCCTCGCCTCGCTTTCCCTCGCCTCGCCTCGCTTTCCCTCGCCTCGCTTTCCCTCTCCTCGCCTCGCTTTCCCTCGCCTCGCCTCGCTTTCCCTCGCCTCGCCTTCCCTCGCCTCGCCTTCCCTCGCCTCGCCTCTCTTTCCCTCGCCTCACTTTTCCTCGCCTCGCCTCGCATCGGTTTCCCCTGCGTCGCCTTCCCTCGCCTCGCATCGGTTTCCCCTGCGTCGCCTTCCCTCGCCTCGCCTCGCTTTCCCTCTCCTCGCCTCGCCTTCCCTAGCCTCGCCTCGCTTTCCCTCGCCTCGCCTCCCTTTCCCTCGCCTCGCTTTCCCTCGCCTCGCTTTCCCTCGCCTCGCCTCTCTTTCCCTCGCCTCACTTTCCCTCGCCTCGCTTTCCCTCGCCTCGCCTCGCCTTCCCTCGCCTCACATCGCTTTCCCTCCCCTCGACTCGCTTTCCCCCGCATCGCTTTGCCTCGCCTTCCCTCGCCTCGCTTTCCCTCGCCTTCCCTCGCCTCGCTTTCCCTCGCCTCCCCTCGCTTTCCCTCGCCTCCCCTCGCTTTCCCTCGCTTTGCCTCGCCTTCCCTCGCCTCGCTTTCCCTCGCCTTCCCTCGCCTCGCTTTCCCTCGCCTCGCCTCGCTTTCACTCGCCTCGCCTCGCTTTCCCTCACCTCGCTTTCCCTCGTTTCGCCTCGCCTCGCTTTCCCTCGCCTTCCCTCGCCTCGCTTTCCCTCGCCTCCCCTCGCTTTCCCTCGCCTCCCCTCGCTTTCCCTCGCTTTGCCTCGCCTTCCCTCGCCTCGCTTTCCCTCGCCTTCCCTCGCCTCGCTTTCCCTCGCCTCGCCTCGCTTTCACTCGCCTCGCCTCGCTTTCCCTCACCTCGCTTTCCCTCGTTTCGCCTCGCCTCGCTTTCCCTCGCCTCTCCTCGCTTTCCCCCGCCTCGCTTTGCCTCGCCTTCCCTCACCTCGCTTTCCATCACCTCGCTTTCCCTCGCCTCGCCTCGCCTGGCTTTCCCTTGCCTCGCCTCGCTTTCCCTCGCCTCGCCTCCCTTTCCCTCGCCTCGCTTTCCCTCGCCTCGCTTTCCCTCGCCTCGCCTCTCTTTCCCTCGCCTCACTTTCCCTCGCCTCGCCTCGCATCGGTTTCCCCTGCGTCGCCTTCCCTCGCCTCGCCTCGCTTTCCCTCTCCTCGCCTCGCCTTCCCTAGCCTCGCCTCGCTTTCCCTCGCCTCGCCTCGCTTTCCCTTGCCTCGCTTTCCCTCGCCTCGCCTCGCTTTCCCTCGCCTCGCCTCGCCTTCCCTCGCCTCACAACGCTTTCCCTCCCCTCGACTCGCTTTCCCCCGCCTCGCTTTGCCTCGCCTTCCCTCGCCTCGCTTTCCCTCGCCTTCCCTCGCCTCGCTTTCCCTCGCCTCACCTCGCTTTCCCTCGCCTCGCCTCGCTTTCCCTCGCCTCGCCTTCCCTCGCCTCGCCTTCCCTCGCCTCGCCTCTCTTTCCCTCGCCTCACTTTTCCTCGCCTCGCCTCGCATCGGTTTCCCCTGCGTCGCCTTCCCTCGCCTCGCCTCGCTTTCCCTCTCCTCGCCTCGCCTTCCCTCGCCTCGCCTCGCTTTCCCTCGCCTCGCCTCGCTTTCCCTTGCCTCGCTTTCCCTCGCCTCGCCTCGCTTTCCCTCGCCTCGCCTCGCTTTCCCTCGCCTCGCTTTCCCTCACCTCGCTTTCCCTCGCCTCGCCTCGCCTTCCCTCGCCTCACATCGCTTTCCCTCCCCTCGACTCGCTTTCCCCCGCATCGCTTTGCCTCGCCTTCCCTCGCCTCGCTTTCCCTCGCCTTCCCTCGCCTCGCTTTCCCTCGCCTCGCCTCGCTTTCCCTCGCCTCCCCTCGCTTTCCCTCGCCTCGCCTCGCTTTCCCTCGCCTCGCCTCGCTTTCCCTCGCCTCGCTTTCCCTCTCCTCGCCTCACTTTCCCTCGCCTCGCCTCGCTTTCCCTCGCCTCGCCTTCCCTCGCCTCGCCTTCCCTCGCCTCGCCTCACATCGCTTTCCCTCGCCTCGACTCGCTTTCTCCCGCCTCGCTTTGCCTCGCCTTACCTCGCCTCGCTTTCCCTTGCCTTCCCTCGCCTCGCTTTCCCTCACCTCGCCTTCCCTTGCCTCGCTTTCCCTCACCTCGCTTTCTCTCGTTTCGCCTCGCCTCAGAATCCGCCGCCTCGCCTCGCTTTCCCCCGCCTCTCTTTGCCTCGCTTTGCCTCGCCTCGCTTTCCCTCGCCTTCCCTCGCCTCGCTTTCCCTCCCCTCGCCTCGCTTTCACTCGCCTCGCCTCGCTTTCCCTCACCTCGCTTTCCCTCGTTTCGCCTCGCCTCGCTTTCCCTCGCCTCTCCTCGCTTTCCCCCGCCTCGCTTTGCCTCGCCTTCCCTCGCCTCGCTTTCCATCACCTCGCTTTCCCTCGCCTCGCCTCGCCTGGCTTTCCCTTGCCTCGCCTCGCTTTCCCTTGCCTCGCCTCGCTTTCCCTCGCCTCGCCTCTCTTTCCCTCGCCTCACTTTTCCTCGCCTCGCCTCGCATCGGTTTCCCCTGCGTCGCCTTCCCTCGCCTCGCCTCGCTTTCCCTCTCCTCGCCTCGCCTTCCCTAGCCTCGCCTCGCTTTCCCTCGCCTCGCCTCGCTTTCCCTTGCCTCGCTTTCCCTCGCCTCGCCTCGCTTTCCCTCGCCTCGCCTCGCTTTCCCTCGCCTCGCTTTCCCTCGCCTCGCTTTCCCTCGCCTCGCCTCGCCTTCCCTCGCCTCACATCGCTTTCCCTCCCCTCGACTCCCTTTCCCCCGCCTCGCTTTGCCTCGCCTTCCCTCGCCTCGCTTTCCCTCGCCTTCCCTCGCCTCGCTTTCCCTCGCCTCGCCTCGCTTTCCCTCGCCTCCCCTCGCTTTTTCTCGCCTCGCCTCGCTTTCCCTCGCCTCGCCTCGCTTTCCCTCGCCTCGCTTTGCCTCTCCTCGCCTCGCTTTCCCTCGCCTCCCCTCGCTTTCCCTCGCCTCGCCTTCCCTCGCCTCGCCTTCCCTCGCCTCGCCTCACATCGCTTTCCCTCGCCTCGCCTTCCCTTGCCTCGCTTTCCCTCACCTCGCTTTCTCTCGTTTCGCCTCGCCTCAGAATCCGTCGCCTCTCCTCGCTTTCCCTCGCCTCGCCTCGCCTTCCCTCGCCTCACATCGCTTTCCCTCCCCTCGACTCCCTTTCCCCCGCCTCGCTTTGCCTCGCCTTCCCTCGCCTCGCTTTCCCTCGCTTTCCCTCGCCTCGCTTTCCCTCGCCTCGCCTCGGTTTCCCTCGCCTCGCCTCGGTTTCCCTCGCCTCACATCACTTTCCCTCGCCTCGCTTTCCTTCGCCTCGCTTTCCCTCGCCTCGCCTTCCCTCGCCTCGCCTTCCCTCGCCTCGCCTTCCCTCGCCTCGCCTTCCCTCCCCTCGCCTCCATTTCCCTCATCTCGCCTCCCTTTCCCTCGCCTCACATCGCTTTCCCTCGCCTCGCTTTCCCTCACCTCCCGCGCTTTCCCTTGCCTCGCCTTCCCTCGCCTCGCCTTCCCTCGCCTCGCCTTCGCTCGCCTCGCTTTCCCTCGCCTCGCCTCGCTTTCCCTCGCCTCGCTTCGCCTTCCCTCGCCTCGCCATCCCTCGCCTCGCCTCGCCTGGCTTTCCCTTGCCTCGCCTCGCCTCGCCTCGCCTCGCTTGCTTTCCCTCGCCTCCCCTCGCCTCCCTTTCCTCGCCTCGCCTCGCTTTCCCTCGCCTCGCCTCCATTTCCCTCATCTCGCCTCCCTTTCCCTCGCCTCACACCGCTTTCCCTCATCTCGCCTCCCTTTCCCTCGCCTCACATCGCTTTCCCTCGCCTCGCTTTCCCTCACCTCCCGCGCTTTCCCTTGCCTCGCCTTCCCTCGCCTCGCCTTCCCTCGCCTCGCCTTCCCTCGCCTCGCCTCACATCGCTTTCCCTCGCCTCGACTCGCTTTCTCCCGCCTCGCTTTGCCTCGCCTTACCTCGCCTCGCTTTCCCTTGCCTTCCCTCGCCTCGCTTTCCCTCACCTCGCCTTCCCTTGCCTCGCTTTCCCTCACCTCGCTTTCTCTCGTTTCGCCTCGCCTCAGAATCCGTCGCCTCGCCTCGCTTTCCCCCGCCTCTCTTTGCCTCGCTTTGCCTCGCCTCGCTTTCCCTCGCCTTCCCTCGCCTCGCTTTCCTTCGCCTCGCCTCGCTTTCACTCGCCTCGCCTCGCTTTCCCTCACCTCGCTTTCCCTCGTTTCTCCTCGCCTCGCTTTCCCTCGCCTCTCCTCGCTTTCCCCCGCCTCGCTTTGCCTCGCCTTCCCTCGCCTCGCTTTCCATCACCTCGCTTTCCCTCGCCTCGCCTCCCTTTCCCTCGAATCGCTTTCCCTCGCCTTGCTTCTCCTCGCCTCGCCTCTCTTTCCCTCGCCTCACTTTTCCTCGCCTCGCCTCGCATCGGTTTCCCCTGCGTCGCCTTCCCTCGCCTCGCCTCGCTTTCCCTCTCCTCGCCTCGCCTTCCCTAGCCTCGCCTCGCTTTCCCTTGCCTCGCCTTCCCTCGCCTCGCCTTCCCTCGCCTCGCCTTCCCTCGCCTCGCTTTCCCTCGCCTCGCCTCGCTTTCCCTCGCCTCGCTTCGCCTTCCCTCGCCTCGCCATCCCTCGCCTCGCCTCGCCTGGCTTTCCCTTGCCTCGCCTCGCTTTCCCTCGCCTCGCCTCGCTTTCCCTCGCCTCGCCTCGCTTTCCCTCGCCTCGCTTTCCCTCTCCTCGCCTCACTTTCCCTCGCCTCGCCTCGCTTTCCCTCGCCTCGCCTTCCCTCGCCTCGCCTTCCCTCGCCTCGCCTCACATCGCTTTCCCTCGCCTCGACTCGCTTTCTCCCGCCTCGCTTTGCCTCGCCCTACCTCGCCTCGCTTTCCCTTGCCTTCCCTCGCCTCGCTTTCCCTCACCTCGCCTTCCCTTGCCTCGCTTTCCCTCACCTCGCTTTCTCTCGTTTCGCCTCGCCTCAGAATCCGTCGCCTCGCCTCGCTTTCCCCCGCCTCTCTTTGCCTCGCTTTGCCTCGCCTCGCTTTCCCTCGCCTTCCCTCGCCTCGCTTTCCCTCGCCTCGCCTCGCTTTCACTCGCCTCGCCTCGCTTTCCCTCACCTCGCTTTCCCTCGTTTCGCCTCGCCTCGCTTTCCCTCGCCTCTCCTCGCTTTCCCCCGCCTCGCTTTGCCTCGCCTTCCCTCGCCTCGCTTTCCATCACCTCGCTTTCCCTCGCCTCGCCTCGCCTGGCTTTCCCTTGCCTCGCCTCGCTTTCCCTCGCCTCGCCTCCCTTTCCCTCGCCTCGCTTTCCCTCGCCTCGCTTTCCCTCGCCTCGCCTCTCTTTCCCTCGCCTCACTTTCCCTCGCCTCGCCTCGCATCGGTTTCCCCTGCGTCGCCTTCCCTCGCCTCGCCTCGCTTTCCCTCTCCTCGCCTCGCCTTCCCTAGCCTCGCCTCGCTTTCCCTCGCCTCGCCTCGCTTTCCCTTGCCTCGCTTTCCCTCGCCTCGCCTCGCTTTCCCTCGCCTCGCCTCGCCTTCCCTCGCCTCACATCGCTTTCCCTCCCCTCGACTCGCTTTCCCCCGCCTCGCTTTGCCTCGCCTTCCCTCGCCTCGCTTTCCCTCGCCTTCCCTCGCCTCGCTTTCCCTCGCCTCACCTCGCTTTCCCTCGCCTCGCCTCGCTTTCCCTCGCCTCGCCTTCCCTCGCCTCGCCTTCCCTCGCCTCGCCTCTCTTTCCCTCGCCTCACTTTCCCTCGCCTCGCCTCGCATCGGTTTCCCCTGCGTCGCCTTCCCTCGCCTCGCCTCGCTTTCCCTCTCCTCGCCTCGCCTTCCCTCGCCTCGCCTCGCTTTCCCTCGCCTCGCCTCGCTTTCCCTTGCCTCGCTTTCCCTCGCCTCGCCTCGCTTTCCCTCGCCTCGCCTCGCTTTCCCTCGCCTCGCTTTCCCTCGCCTCGCTTTCCCTCGCCTCGCCTCGCCTTCCCTCGCCTCACATCGCTTTCCCTCCCCTCGACTCGCTTTCCCCCGCATCGCTTTGCCTCGCCTTCCCTCGCCTCGCTTTCCCTCGCCTTCCCTCGCCTCGCTTTCCCTCGCCTCGCCTCGCTTTCCCTCGCCTCCCCTCGCTTTCCCTCGCCTCGCCTCGCTTTCCCTCGCCTCGCCTCGCTTTCCCTCGCCTCGCTTTCCCTCTCCTCGCCTCACTTTCCCTCGCCTCGCCTCGCTTTCCCTCGCCTCGCCTTCCCTCGCCTCGCCTTCCCTCGCCTCGCCTCACATCGCTTTCCCTCGCCTCGACTCGCTTTCTCCCGCCTCGCTTTGCCTCGCCTTACCTCGCCTCGCTTTCCCTTGCCTTCCCTCGCCTCGCTTTCCCTCACCTCGCCTTCCCTTGCCTCGCTTTCCCTCACCTCGCTTTCTCTCGTTTCGCCTCGCCTCAGAATCCGCCGCCTCGCCTCGCTTTCCCCCGCCTCTCTTTGCCTCGCTTTGCCTCGCCTCGCTTTCCCTCGCCTTCCCTCGCCTCGCTTTCCCTCGCCTCGCCTCGCTTTCACTCGCCTCGCCTCGCTTTCCCTCACCTCGCTTTCCCTCGTTTCGCCTCGCCTCGCTTTCCCTCGCCTCTCCTCGCTTTCCCCCGCCTCGCTTTGCCTCGCCTTCCCTCGCCTCGCTTTCCATCACCTCGCTTTCCCTCGCCTCGCCTCGCCTGGCTTTCCCTTGCCTCGCCTCGCTTTCCCTTGCCTCGCCTCGCTTTCCCTCGCCTCGCCTCTCTTTCCCTCGCCTCACTTTTCCTCGCCTCGCCTCGCATCGGTTTCCCCTGCGTCGCCTTCCCTCGCCTCGCCTCGCTTTCCCTCTCCTCGCCTCGCCTTCCCTAGCCTCGCCTCGCTTTCCCTCGCCTCGCCTCGCTTTCCCTTGCCTCGCTTTCCCTCGCCTCGCCTCGCTTTCCCTCGCCTCGCTTTCCCTCGCCTCGCCTCGCCTTCCCTCGCCTCACATCGCTTTCCCTCCCCTCGACTCCCTTTCCCCCGCCTCGCTTTGCCTCGCCTTCCCTCGCCTCGCTTTCCCTCGCCTTCCCTCGCCTCGCTTTCCCTCGCCTCGCCTCGCTTTCCCTCGCCTCCCCTCGCTTTTTCTCGCCTCGCCTCGCTTTCCCTCGCCTCGCCTCGCTTTCCCTCGCCTCGCCTTCCCTCGCCTCGCCTTCCCTCGCCTCGCCTCACATCGCTTTCCCTCGCCTCGCCTTCCCTTGCCTCGCTTTCCCTCACCTCGCTTTCTCTCGTTTCGCCTCGCCTCAGAATCCGTCGCCTCTCCTCGCTTTCCCTCGCCTCACATCGCTTTCCCTCCCCTCGACTCCCTTTCCCCCGCCTCGCTTTGCCTCGCCTTCCCTCGCCTCGCTTTCCCTCGCTTTCCCTCGCCTCGCTTTCCCTCGCCTCGGCTCGGTTTCCCTCGCCTCGCCTCGGTTTCCCTCGCCTCGCCTCGGTTTCCCTCGCCTCGCCTTCCCTCGCCTCGCCTTCCCTCGCCTCGCTTTCCCTCGCCTCGCCTCGCTTTCCCTCGCCTCGCTTCGCCTTCCCTCGCCTCGCCATCCCTCGCCTCGCCTCGCCTGGCTTTCCCTTGCCTCGCCTCGCCTCGCCTCGCCTCGCTTGCTTTCCCTCGCCTCCCCTCGCCTCCCTTTCCTCGCCTCGCCTCGCTTTCCCTCGCCTCGCCTCCATTTCCCTCATCTCGCCTCCCTTTCCCTCGCCTCACACCGCTTTCCCTCATCTCGCCTCCCTTTCCCTCGCCTCACATCGCTTTCCCTCGCCTCGCTTTCCCTCACCTCCCGCGCTTTCCCTTGCCTCGCCTTCCCTCGCCTCGCCTTCCCTCGCCTCGCCTTCCCTCGCCTCGCCTCACATCGCTTTCCCTCGCCTCGACTCGCTTTCTCCCGCCTCGCTTTGCCTCGCCTTACCTCGCCTCGCTTTCCCTTGCCTTCCCTCGCCTCGCTTTCCCTCACCTCGCCTTCCCTTGCCTCGCTTTCCCTCACCTCGCTTTCTCTCGTTTCGCCTCGCCTCAGAATCCGTCGCCTCGCCTCGCTTTCCCCCGCCTCTCTTTGCCTCGCTTTGCCTCGCCTCGCTTTCCCTCGCCTTCCCTCGCCTCGCTTTCCTTCGCCTCGCCTCGCTTTCACTCGCCTCGCCTCGCTTTCCCTCACCTCGCTTTCCCTCGTTTCTCCTCGCCTCGCTTTCCCTCGCCTCTCCTCGCTTTCCCCCGCCTCGCTTTGCCTCGCCTTCCCTCGCCTCGCTTTCCATCACCTCGCTTTCCCTCGCCTCGCCTCCCTTTCCCTCGAATCGCTTTCCCTCGCCTTGCTTCCCCTCGCCTCGCCTCTCTTTCCCTCGCCTCACTTTTCCTCGCCTCGCCTCGCATCGGTTTCCCCTGCGTCGCCTTCCCTCGCCTCGCCTCGCTTTCCCTCTCCTCGCCTCGCCTTCCCTAGCCTCGCCTCGCTTTCCCTTGCCTCGCCTTCCCTCGCCTCGCCTTCCCTCGCCTCGCCTTCCCTCGCCTCGCTTTCCCTCGCCTCGCCTCGCTTTCCCTCGCCTCGCTTCGCCTTCCCTCACCTCGCCATCCCTCGCCTCGCCTCGCCTGGCTTTCCCTTGCCTCGCCTCGCTTTCCCTCGCCTCGCCTCGCTTTCCCTCGCCTCGCCTCGCTTTCCCTCGCCTCGCTTTCCCTCTCCTCGCCTCACTTTCCCTCGCCTCGCCTCGCTTTCCCTCGCCTCGCCTTCCCTCGCCTCGCCTTCCCTCGCCTCGCCTCACATCGCTTTCCCTCGCCTCGACTCGCTTTCTCCCGCCTCGCTTTGCCTCGCCCTACCTCGCCTCGCTTTCCCTTGCCTTCCCTCGCCTCGCTTTCCCTCACCTCGCCTTCCCTTGCCTCGCTTTCCCTCACCTCGCTTTCTCTCGTTTCGCCTCGCCTCAGAATCCGTCGCCTCGCCTCGCTTTCCCCCGCCTCTCTTTGCCTCGCTTTGCCTCGCCTCGCTTTCCCTCGCCTTCCCTCGCCTCGCTTTCCCTCGCCTCGCCTCGCTTTCACTCGCCTCGCCTCGCTTTCCCTCACCTCGCTTTCCCTCGTTTCGCCTCGCCTCGCTTTCCCTCGCCTCTCCTCGCTTTCCCCCGCCTCGCTTTGCCTCGCCTTCCCTCGCCTCGCTTTCCATCACCTCGCTTTCCCTCGCCTCGCCTCGCCTGGCTTTCCCTTGCCTCGCCTCGCTTTCCCTCGCCTCGCCTCCCTTTCCCTCACCTCGCTTTCCCTCGCCTCGCTTTCCCTCGCCTCGCCTCTCTTTCCCTCGCCTCACTTTCCCTCGCCTCGCCTCGCATCGGTTTCCCCTGCGTCGCCTTCCCTCGCCTCGCCTCGCTTTCCCTCTCCTCGCCTCGCCTTCCCTAGCCTCGCCTCGCTTTCCCTCGCCTCGCCTCGCTTTCCCTTGCCTCGCTTTCCCTCGCCTCGCCTCGCTTTCCCTCGCCTCGCCTCGCCTTCCCTCGCCTCACATCGCTTTCCCTCCCCTCGACTCGCTTTCCCCCGCCTCGCTTTGCCTCGCCTTCCCTCGCCTCGCTTTCCCTCGCCTTCCCTCGCCTCGCTTTCCCTCGCCTCACCTCGCTTTCCCTCGCCTCGCCTCGCTTTCCCTCGCCTCGCCTTCCCTCGCCTCGCCTTCCCTCGCCTCGCCTCTCTTTCCCTCGCCTCACTTTCCCTCGCCTCGCCTCGCATCGGTTTCCCCTGCGTCGCCTTCCCTCGCCTCGCCTCGCTTTCCCTCTCCTCGCCTCGCCTTCCCTCGCCTCGCCTCGCTTTCCCTCGCCTCGCCTCGCTTTCCCTTGCCTCGCTTTCCCTCGCCTCGCCTCGCTTTCCCTCGCCTCGCCTCGCTTTCCCTCGCCTCGCTTTCCCTCGCCTCGCTTTCCCTCGCCTCGCCTCGCCTTCCCTCGCCTCACATCGCTTTCCCTCCCCTCGACTCGCTTTCCCCCGCATCGCTTTGCCTCGCCTTCCCTCGCCTCGCTTTCCCTCGCCTTCCCTCGCCTCGCTTTCCCTCGCCTCGCCTCGCTTTCCCTCGCCTCCCCTCGCTTTCCCTCGCCTCGCCTCGCTTTCCCTCGCCTCGCCTCGCTTTCCCTCGCCTCGCTTTCCCTCTCCTCGCCTCACTTTCCCTCGCCTCGCCTCGCTTTCCCTCGCCTCGCCTTCCCTCGCCTCGCCTTCCCTCGCCTCGCCTCACATCGCTTTCCCTCGCCTCGACTCGCTTTCTCCCGCCTCGCTTTGCCTCGCCTTACCTCGCCTCGCTTTCCCTTGCCTTCCCTCGCCTCGCTTTCCCTCACCTCGCCTTCCCTTGCCTCGCTTTCCCTCACCTCGCTTTCTCTCGTTTCGCCTCGCCTCAGAATCCGCCGCCTCGCCTCGCTTTCCCCCGCCTCTCTTTGCCTCGCTTTGCCTCGCCTCGCTTTCCCTCGCCTTCCCTCGCCTCGCTTTCCCTCGCCTCGCCTCGCTTTCACTCGCCTCGCCTCGCTTTCCCTCACCTCGCTTTCCCTCGTTTCGCCTCGCCTCGCTTTCCCTCGCCTCTCCTCGCTTTCCCCCGCCTCGCTTTGCCTCGCCTTCCCTCGCCTCGCTTTCCATCACCTCGCTTTCCCTCGCCTCGCCTCGCCTGGCTTTCCCTTGCCTCGCCTCGCTTTCCCTTGCCTCGCCTCGCTTTCCCTCGCCTCGCCTCTCTTTCCCTCGCCTCACTTTTCCTCGCCTCGCCTCGCATCGGTTTCCCCTGCGTCGCCTTCCCTCGCCTCGCCTCGCTTTCCCTCTCCTCGCCTCGCCTTCCCTAGCCTCGCCTCGCTTTCCCTCGCCTCGCCTCGCTTTCCCTTGCCTCGCTTTCCCTCGCCTCGCCTCGCTTTCCCTCGCCTCGCCTCGCTTTCCCTCGCCTCGCCTCGCTTTCCCTCGCCTCGCTTTCCCTCGCCTCGCCTCGCCTTCCCTCGCCTCACATCGCTTTCCCTCCCCTC